>PVKZ01003908.1:0-107222 GCA_004027375.1 Macroglossus sobrinus | reverse complement strand
TGGGGACACTTGTCATGCACGGTCTTCCCAGACAGAAAAAGTTAATTAAGCAAATTGCTGGGAGTCATTTGACTGCCCTCAGTGTGGAAGCTGTTGTAACAGCTGTGTAAATAAAACGCAGTGTGACAGCCATCTGAAGTGGAGAGTCCACCTAAGTTCCTGTGACGACGTGGTCACCAGCCCCAGAGTTCTGTTCTCCGCAGCAAGGGAGTGGAAGGAGTCGAGCGGGCAGAGCTGAGCAAGTGACCTGTGCCACAGGGCCAGCTGGATGGGGAGGGCTGGCCGGAAGTGACCAGGAGCTTTGTGCTCAGACTTCCTGGAGGCGGGACCCGTGAGGCCTGCTGTTCCTGTCCCAGGACCCAGGGGCAGGCGGAGTGCTGTGTGTGTCCCGAAGCCTCCCTCAGCAGTCGTGGTTCAGGCCTGGTGCTCACACACTTTTGCAGTCCATGTTAACTTTGCTATTCAGACAAGAGAAATTTTAGTACCAGATGCTGCTTCCAAGAAATTCTACTCAATCACTATAAATATAAAGCCAGATTTTTCTTCAACATTCTTAAAATGAATTTTGAAGCCAGAAAAATGAGAAGCCAGAAAAACGCTGGGAATTGTGTTTTAAAGCTCAGGGGGTAAACTTTATCTTTTAAAATGTGCAAGATTTGCCACATAAGAAGAATGAATGAGGACATAATTGTATTCCGTTCTTTATTGGGCAAGTAATAGATATTAGGACTTCTGGGCTGAAATGGTGCATCAAACACATACAGCTAACTTCACTGCCTCCTGAACTGCCACTAGCACTGCAATAAAGAGATTGAATGAACAAAAACAGAACTAGACACCGATAAGAGAGAAAAGGGAAGGGAGAAACAGCAAACCGCTTGGAAACTGGAAATCAGATGAGCTGACGGTAACTGACTTAGGAGACCCAAGAAAGTCCTCGCCTGGCAGCGAGGAGAGCCGGAGCCACCGGTGTGCGTGTTGGGACCTTGAAAAGGCCTGGGGACTGGCAGCAGCAAGGATTTCCGGAACCAGGGATGAAAGGAAATATGCCAAAACAAGGAGAGCTGCAGGGTAGCTACTCAGTAATCACCTGATTCCTAGATGTCCTCCCTGAGCTGTATGGCTGTGACAGCCCCGGCCCCAGCCCCATCGCAGTAAAACAGGACATCTAAGCTGGGGGATGCCAGACAGAGCTGACAGTGTGGGCACCATGCCCGGTGCACGTGCGTATCAGACACCACCCTGGTTGTCCTCCCCTCTGTCCCTGGAAGGCTGGCAGCAGGCTGCTCCTCTCCAGACGGGGGACGGCAGGAGGACTGTGCCCCGGGGAATCTGGTTGGCCGTGGGGAAGGATCTCGAGTTATGGACTACTGGAGCTCTCCTGGTCACTGGTCCCCTGCCCACCCCATGGAGGAGCACGAAGTCACCAAGTCCCATCAGGCGCACAGAGCACGCAATGAGTGTTTTGAGTCCCTATTTCATAATCACAGGTAGACAACCAGGATTATTAAACATCCGAGTAAACAGGTCATCTGAGGAAACCAAAACAGAAAAAAAAAAAATTGGGTAGAAACGAAAACTAAATAAAAGAAACTATTATTGAGAGATGACAGAGGGATTGCATCCATCCGTGAAAGAAGAATAGGAAGCTATTAAAAAAAAAAAAAGTTACATCCAGGTAACTAAATCTCTTGAAAATATGAGCACAGAAATAAAAATTTCAACGGGGGCCTCTCAGTGCACTAAGGCAAGAAAAAGAAACAGAAGGCATAAAGGTCAGAAAGGAAGAAAAACTCTTTGCAGACAATATGATAATGCAAAAAATCACAAGGAATCTATTAAAGATACTATGTAAATGAACTTAAACAAGAATGCATGGTCAGAATACTAATTGTATTCTATATGTTTAGAAATAATTGTATTTCTATATGTTTGCAATAAACTTTCTTTAAATGCCAAAAAAAAGAGCAAAAGAGCTGAATAGACACCTCACCACGGATGATATACAGATGGCGAATAAGCCATTGAAAAGATGCTCAGCATCCTACCTCGTCTGGGAATTGCAGACTAAGACGAGATACCACCACTCCCCTGCCAGAATGGCCAAAACCCAGAATACTGACGACGCCAAATGCTGAGGGGACGTGGAGCAAATCACGCGGCCAGCCCCGCACCCACCCGGCCATCCTGTCCCCTCAGCCGCAGCACGAGCAGGGGCCGGGAGGGGCTTCCTATGCAAGCAGAGACTGGCTTTCTTTTAACGTTACTCATTTTAACCGTTTTTTTCAGTGTATAATTCATTCTCCGAGATGAAGTACATTCACATGGCAGTGCAACCATCACTGCCATCCGTCCCCAGCACTTTCTCATCCTGCAGAATAGGAACTCTGTCCCCATTAAATAACCCCCCATTCCCAATTCCCCAGGCCCTGGTGGCCACCATTCCTTTGTCTGTCTGAATTTGTAAATGGAATCATAGTGTCTGTCCTTTTGTGACTTCTTCAGTTCACTTAGCATGTTTTCAAGGGACATCCGCGTTGCCTCAGGCGTCAGGATTTCCTTCCTTTTTAAGGCTGACTAATATTCCAGTCTGCATCTACTACAGTTTGTTTTATCCATTCGCTTGTCGATGGGCACGAGGGGCCTCCGCCTTTCGGCCACTGTGAATAGTGCCGCTACGAACATGAGCGTGCAATCATCTCGCAACCATCTCGTCGAGAAGAGCTTGCCTCTGATGCTTTTGGATAGACACCTAGAACTGCAGCAATATATCTGTTACAACTGGTAATTATCCAGATGAGCCTGGTTCTTTAGAAAGGCAGAACCACATTCCACGGCTTGGAGACACCGTGATTTAACTCATTCTGGCTGAAGGGCATTTTGCTGAAATAGATTCGCTTGCGGGGACCGCGTGTGGATGAGTAACCGCTGGAATACGCCACCAAGGCCTTTGTTTTAAACTGACCTGTCCACCTTCAGCCCCCTTAGCTTCATCAGGCCCAGCCTCGTGCGTTTCGGTGAAACGCCATCTTTTATAGGACTTTGAAATCTGCATCCCAATTTAGCACTATGTTTAAGAAGTTGGCAAAAGGAAAAGGCTCATTGTCTGTTTTTTTTCCTCTCTCAATGTCCTGCCTTTCCATGCGGTCAGACAGTCCCAACGTACATCTGCATTTTACAAGTTCACGACAAGTTAGATGAGATGGGGGGAAAAAAATCCACCTGGGCTGGGTGTACCTAAAACTGTTCAACCACCCGGCTTATCAGTAACAATCTTTTTTGCAAGGTCAGCGCCTCTCGTTTAAAAGGACACTCATTAGCATGTGATGCTGTGGTTTCGCCTTTTGTGTTTCCAGCTGATTCTCCCCCAGCACCAGCACCACCAGCCCCAGACGTGGCAACCTGAAGTAATCTTCCTCAGCTACGTGATTCCCCCTTTCTTCTCCAGGGCCCATGTATCTGCACACCCTGTGCTTTGGGACATTCCTATGCTGGGCTGGATAATCGTGGTTTGGAAAGATAAAAAAAAAAAAAAAGTAACATGTGCAAAGATCCCTCGAACTTTCCGGAACTGACAGAAGACCCAAAGGGGCCTCGACCCCCAGACAAGGTCTTCTGTGAGGCTGGCACGGGAGAGGCGCCCCGCCACGCCCACGTGCAGGACGAAGAGCAGGGAGGTGGCTGAGAGACAAGGACAGCCAGGCGTCCACGCCTTCCAACGCTGTGAGGTGCCCAGGCCCCCACCTCTCGTCCCCCATTCACGCAGTGGGCGTTTTTCTGAAGCCATCTCTTCCCGAGGCACAGGGAGGAGGCCAGCCCATGGGCGACCGACCCTTTGCAGAAGGGTCCTCAGTCGCAGACTGAACCCAGTCCCCTGCATGCCCTCCAGGCAGGCAGTAAAACATCCTGGGCAGGGGACGCCCGGCTCCGAGCGGGAACTGTGTGCTGCCTTGGGGAAGGCCACTTCCTGGCTGGGTTTGCTCTGCACAGACACAGGGTGGCCCTGTGACTGAGCAAATGATGTAGTAGCTTAGGCCATCGGCGTGGAGCCAAGCAGTCCCGGCTCCACCACTTAGAAGTCCTACACCCCAATTCTTGTGGTTCCCTTAACCGTACACTGGAGCTAGTAATAGTAGCCGCCTCGCAGTTTGTTCTGAGGTTTCAACGAGAGAACAGTGGGCGGCAGGTGCCTGACCCTCTGAGGGCGTGGCAGGTGTCGGCTACAGCCATTATCCTGCGCCATCGCCCAGGCACTAAGCGACCCGCTGTCAGTACACGTGCCAGGGGGTGAAGTGGGCAAGAAATCTCAGGTCAGCCGCGCTGTGCGGCCAGGGGCTCTGCTCGTTCCCTCGGAGCTGGGGGACCCAACCCTGGCCACGCGTCAGCAGAAACTAAGGAGTTTAAAAAAAAGCCAGCAGACCCAAACGCTCTCCAGGTGATCCTGCTGGGTGGCCAGGCTTGTGGACAGCAGAGCTAGTCTGGACAGCTGGGGAAGGGAGGCGCCGGCCAGGAAGTGGCCTGCCTGAGGTCGGACGGTCACCTGGTGGCCACACTGGGGCTTGCACCTGAGAGCTGGTCCTCCGAGCCCGCGCTCCCCGCTCTCCTGCAGGGGGCTCCCTGAAGCCGTGAGGCCATGCGGGAAAATCAGGGAGGGGACCTCATGTCCTGTGAAGCAGTTTTTCAAACCCCAAAGGTGGGAGCGCATTTCCTGCCGACGTATTGAGACGTTGTCCTTGAAAAGGGAGCAAACTGCCTGGTGCTCAGATCTCAGGGAGCCCAGGAGGGAGTTCCCCCATTCCTCGTGCATGGGGGACCCCGGGCTCGGCAGGTGGGGCCGAGGCCCTCGCCACCCGGAGGCGACTCCCTGCCACCCGTGAAGGCGCTCAGCCGTCTGCTTTACAACTTGCCCTTTTCAGCAGGACAAACATCAGCGTGTCGCTTGGAAAGGAAGCAGACGGGCATCCATGGCCATCATTGTCCTCTAACGGCAGACATGTGTTAACGAAGATGGAAATGACCGGAGGTGAGGCCGCTAACGCTCGGCGGGGTTTCTTCCAAATTTTTTTTTTTTTTTTACACCAAGAAATGAGTTGCATTTGGGCTGCCAGAGACTGCGGCTCAGGGGACCAGCTCTCTGCTCTTTCCCCCACCTCCTCATGGGGCAGCCCAAGGGAGGTGACCGTGGCCTCCAAGCTGGGATGATTCCTCCCACGTGGCCTCAGCCCCGTGGGCCTCGTTGTCATCACCGGAGTGTGGGTGATGCAACCTGTGTGATGCGTGTGACGTGCCCAGCGCCTGGCAGATGGTGGGCATGCCGTGAGTGACAGCAGCTGTGGTCACCCAGACCTGGACTCCACCCACAGGCCTGGCCTGGTCTGGGGCCGAGAGGCTGGCTGGCTGCCATGCTGTCTGTGCTCTAAAAAGGGGTGTGTCAGGCCACAGCCACAGAGTGGCCAGGGCAGGAAACAGAGCCTGTTTGCCAGCCTGTTATTATCCACCCACGTGCTCCCCGGGCCTCAGTGTCCCCACGTGACGCGGCTGGACGGGGTGCCCTGTGGCCTCTTCTGCCTCAACAGCCACACGCTTGAGCCTGTGCGGACTCGGATTGGCCATCAAGCCCTGACCGCTCCCTTGAGCTCTCACACTGTACCATGGGCCCAGTCCCACTCCGGACCAGCGAGACGAGAGCCCAGCCGTGGGGCCCAGATGTCGCTGGGTTGCCAGCTCTCCCAGGTAGATGATAGAGGACAGCCAGGATAGAGAGCCACTGATAGGGGAAGCATTCTCTCATGGATGTTTAGCCTCACAAAACCAAGGCCAAGGGCACTCAAGTACAAACTCAGCACAGCTAGCCCCACCAACTAGCCCCGCCCCCAGCACGGGCCACGTTACAGGCTGCTTCACCAAAGCAAGACTTCAGAGCTCAGCCAGCAGGACCTGCTCTACCGCCCCGCTTTGGAGGAGGTAGGACAGGTGCCCAGGACTCTGCGGGGGTCAGAGGTCAAACCTAACCTGTGCCGTGATCCCGGTGGGGCTGCTTCGTACATGCCCACAGTGCCTGAGAGGGTCATGGTCCAGCAGCACAGCCACCGTGGGCTGGGAAGGGCAGCCTGTGGCGGGATGGGACCAGGCCGACAGCAGGCCCGGCCAGGCAGCAGCCTTTCACCCCTGCCAGGTCCTTGGTGGTCTGTGAAATGCTACGGACCAAGGTCCAGCACTTTCAATAACTTCCTCAACTCATTTCCCATGAGCCACCTGGCCAGTACTACCCACCTCATGTGCATTAGTCAAATTCTAACTCCTACGGCAGCCAAGTGAGCTAGAAAGGATGGTCCCTATGTCACAGACAAAGAAAGAAGCTTGGTCAGTAGCTCAAGGTCTTACCAAGAATAAAACTGCTAAACCAGAATTCACCGCCCAGTCTGACAGGCCCATTGCCCTGAGCTTCTGCCAGCTGCTCCCTGCGTGTGGCTGAGACTGAGCGGCAGGTGAGCCCGCTGCCCTGGCTGGGTCTGCTCAGCACACCTGAAGCGGGGCTCAGCGTCTTCACCTGTCTCTCGGCTCTGACTCACCGGCACTGAGGCTCAGTGAGAGACTGGCCAGGATTTCCGCTTCCAGCTATGATGTCATAGTTTGAAAAGACCATTTTTCCCACTGAACACTAGAAAAGCTGGGTAGAGAACACACACACACACACACACACACACACACGCACTCACACACACACGCACGCACGCACACACACACACACACACTTCCAGTACGTGTGGCTTCAACAGAGAATTCTAACAATTTAGGAAGAAATGACTCCAATTTTACACAAACTCTTCCAGAGCATAGAAAAAATGGAACAACAGCCAACTCATCTTGTAAAGCCAACGTAACCCTGATTTCAAAATCTGAAAAGAACATGACAGGGAAGGAAAATTACAAGTGAATCTCTTTCATGAACACTCATGCGAAATCCCTTAGTAAAATATTAGCAAACTAACTCCAGTGATATGAACAAGATAATACCTCACGAGAAAATTAGTTGATTCTACAAATGAAAGGTGGTTTTAATATTTATATACAAATGTCGTTTACCATATTTAACCAAATGGGGGGAAAGCATATGCATTTGGTAAAATTCAGTATTCATTCATAGTAATAAAAACAAACTCTCAGAAAACTAGGAATAGAACTTTGTAGAAAGGGAAGAAAACTTCCCCAATCTGACAGAACATCTGCAAAAAATCTACTGTAAGCATCTCACTGAACATGAAATATTGAAAGCTCTCTCCCTAGGAACAGGAATGAGAGAAGAATGTACCCTACCAACACATCTATGTCAGATTATACGGAGATTCAAGCAACAGCAGAGGAATAAAAAGTAAAAGGTATAAAGAATGGAAGGGGAGAAATAAGACTAATTATTCATAGGAAACATGATTTATACATAGAAAATTAGAAAAATCTGTAGATAAACTCTAAGTGAATTTAGCAAAGTTGTTGAATACAAGGTTAATATCAACAAAAATCAGTTGCATCATGATATACTAGTAACAAACAAGTAGAAAATTAAAAATTACTAATACACGCGCACCCATGCACAGACGTATGTGCAAACACACAAAATATCAAGTGCCTTGGAATAAAACTGATGAAAGACACACAAGATCTCTACACACAAGTTATTATTGCAAGAATTTAATACAGACCTAAATAAACGAATATATCCGGCTTGTGGATTAGAAGACCCAATATTGTAAAGATGTTCAAATCTTCCCAATTGACCTATAGATTTAATGCAATTGAAAACCCAGCAAAATTATTTGGGGGCTGTGGAGGTTGACAAATTGATTCTAATGTTTATGGGGGGAAAGCAAAGAGCCCAGAATATTCAAGGAAAATGAAGCCTGCGGGTTTATACTACCAGGTAGCAACAGGTGTCATGGACCTACATTATAATAAATAGGCAATAGATCAAAAAATAAATTTTGATCCTTAGATCGCATTACATACAAAAACGTTGACTCTTGCTTCACACTATATGCAAAAAGCAAAATACAAAAAGCAAACTAAAGCTTTTAGAATAAAAAACTGAATTTGACAACCTCAGAATAGGTAAAGCTTTCTTAAATCAAATGCAAAACCACTTCACCATGAAGGAAAACTGGTAAATTGTCTTAGATTCAAATTCAAAATTTCTGTTCAGCAAAATACAGCTTTGAGAGAGTAAAATAAAAAAAAGTAAAAGATGAGCCATTGCATGAAAGAATATATTTAGCTCTACAAGTACACGTGTATCACCATACACGCATACATACACATGAAAACTCATGTCTGGAACGCATATGTGAACTCTCACAAACCAGTAAGAAAAAGGCAGACAACATCCAGGCACCCCTCAGAGATATTGCGGGTTCAGTTCTGGACCACCTCATCGCAATAAAGCGAGTCATTCTGCTGGTGGAGGGCCTTGCCTTTAACTTGTTAAAAAAAAACGCAACATCTGGGAAGCACCCTGAAGCCAGGTACAATAAAGCGAGGTGTGCCTGTAACAGAAAAATAAGCTCCAACCAGAACTTACCAAAAGTTATGTGGCCAACAAACACACGGACAAGTGCTCAACCTCATTCATGTTCAGAGAAGTGCACCTTCTAATCACAGTGATCACGACTCGCATAACCAGAATGGCTAAAATATGTCACACTGATGCTACCAAGACTGGAGAGCAGGGGACCCGTGGATCGCTCATACTTTGCTGTCGGGAGAGTGAACGGTGGGACAACAATGGGAAACTGTCATTTGTATCCACTAAAGCTGAACATTCGCAGACTCTGGGACCGGCCATCCACTCTTAAGATATATATCCAAGAGAAGCGCAGACATATGATGTAGGTTCACCAAAACATACAACGAGATGGTCCAACCTGCATCATTTGCTCCCCCATCCCAGAAAAATCTCAAACATCTAACCACAGGTGAACAACCGCTGTATTCGACAACCTGGATGAATCTTACAAAAACATAATGTTGAGTGAAAGCAAACGAGTGTATAAACAGACGAAGTTAATTTACAGTGAGTGTCCCGGTCAGCCTGGGCTGCTAAAACAGAACGCCGTGGCCTGGGGGCCTGACAGACAACAGAAATGTCTTTCTCACAGTTCTGGAGGCTGGCAGTGCGATCAGGACGCCGGCATGGTCAGGGGCGAGAGGCCTCGCTTGCTGGTTTGCAGACGGGCACCTCCCTGCCGTGTCCTCTGGCGGCGAGCAGGGAGCAGGCAGGCTCTTCCGAATCGCCCCTTAATAGGGCCCTAATCCCATCACGAGGGCTCCACCCTCCTGCTCTTATCCAACCCTAATTACTGCCCCGAGGCCCCGCCCCCAGACACTGCGGCACAGGGGATTAGAGTTTCATCAGAATTTGGGGAGACGCAAACATCCGTGCATCGCAGTGACAGACGTCGGGAGAGTGGGGAGATGGGACTGAGAGGGGACAGGCAGGGGCACCCTACAGCGTAGCTATGTTCTACTTCTCATCCTGGTGCTTGTTTTATAAAAATTTAACAAGCCGTACATTTATGATCTGTGTCCTTTTCTGCATATGTGTTACAGTTGGATAAAAATGTACTCAAACAAAAGAGAAGGAAAAAGGAAAGAGGGAATAGAAAAGAGAGAGGTAGGGAGGGAGGGAGGGGGGATGCCACATTCCCCAGCTGAGGAGATGGGCTGACAATTGGTCCCATCAGGCCTGCAGGTGCCCGGAGCATGATTTCCCAGCATCAGCTGCGGCAAAGCGCATCACGCCGGACTGGGTCGGGCACAGATGGCCGGAGAAAGGTGCCAGAGAGCTGTCCCGCCATCCCCCTTCTCCTGAGGGCTTGGATGCCACTCAGCCTCACTCGTAACTCGGTGCCTGCTCTCCCCGGGTGGGTGGCAATTTGAGTGCCAGCCCCCGGATATAGGATGGGGATTAATTTGATCCTCCACCTGGACACCTCTGCGTGGGCAGGCAGAGGGAGGGAGCGGGTGGGGCGTGAGCACGCGCTGCAGAGACGTGACTGACCTCCAGCGGGATCTGGCCCTTCATATCTGAGCTGGGGCGGGGGAGGGGAGCGCGCTGGGCAGGAAAGGGGCTGCGGAGACGAGGTCACCTGACCCCCACCCCGCTCTGGCCTCCCTGCATCCCCGGTGCCAGGGCCACGTGAAGGGAATGGCAGGCGGAGCCGAGGACAGCCAAGCTTCCTGAGCAGGGTGCCAAGCCCCGTGGGGGCCCTGGAGCGACTGCTCCAGCCTGCTCTTTGTTCCTTTCAATCTGGGACAATCTGCTCGAGATGACATCTACTGGGCTAACGTTTTCTGAGTCGGCAATGGTCTGGGGCACCGCAGGGGAAGGAGGACGCAGGAGGCCAGGGCTGTGATTCTTCCTCTGGCTTTGTGACCTGGGCACTTCCCAATGCCGCCCCTGCCTCTGTTTCCTCTGTGGGAGAGACGGGGTTAGCATCCTGCGCTGCCCACCAGGGTAGCCACTGGCCACATGCGTGTGGCTCTTGAAATCTAGATTCAAATCAGTTAAAATTGAATAAAATGTTTTAAAAACTCAGCTCTTCCTTGGGCTAGCCCAGCTTCTAAGTGCTCAGTAGCCACACGCAGCCAGTGGCCACCGCAGTGGGCAGTGCAGATGGAAATAAGACATTTCCATCACCTCAAAGTCCTATCGCACGGCGCCGGGCTCGACCAGTCTGGTTTCAGGGTGAGTAGAAGGTTCTCCCAGCCAAAGCTTACCCAAAGCCCCACAGAGTCAACAGATGAAATGAAGAAGAAGTGACCTGAGCCCCGAAGGTTCGTTTCCCACAGTGGCCCCCGGCCCCCTCCAGAGGACCCCACCTGCGGAAGCTTCCAACACCAGCACCTTCTCATCTGTTGTCGGTAAAAGGGTGCATTGGGGTGAAGCCGCGTTGCGAGGCAACGGTAACCACAGGTTACCGGTGTTTTTTGTTTTCAGGCCTTCACATTTCCTATCTCACCTGATCCTCACCATAACCCCATGAAACGGGGATCACCATCCATCTCCACCTGCAGATGAGGCTCAGAGAGGTTCAGTAACTTGCCCCAGGGCACACAGTGAAGGCATTCAAACCCCGGGTCACTCTGATTCCAGAGGCCCCGTCATAGAGATGTCTGAGGCTACCTCCCAGGCCTGGGAGAAGTGGCCAGGAAGATTGGAGGTCACCGCCGTGGGGGGCTTTTGTCACCACTGGACAGGGGGTCTGTGCCGAAGGGCTTAGGACTCCCTGGGAGAGCCAGAGTGCTGGGGGCAGGAGGCCCAGGACAGGGGCCAGAGCTGCACGCACAGGGACTCCTGCCCGCCGGACTAGAGCGGGCGGCCTGGACAGGGGGCGAGGCCGAGGTAACGCCTCCTCTCTGAGAAGAACAAAGATCCTTCGCATGGACCGCCACGTGGCCGGCGAGGCGGTTCTGATTGCTTGGAGGGCTGAGGGCGTCCCTGGAGGCCAGGACTGGGCTAATCGCCACCAGCCCTTCTCCCCAAGGTGCATTTCTCCCCTCTGGCTTTTCTTTAATCTAATCTAGGTGTGCTCACTTCTTCTCGTCTACATAGCCTACAAGTGAGTGATTCAGCACAGAGTTTACAAGCACTGAGGAGCCGTGGATGAAACCAGGCGTTGCCAATCTCCTCCAGAGAAGAACAGACTATTAAAGTAGGCTGGGCAGCTTCCTGCAACGTCACCGGCCCTCACGTGCCATTTGCAACCTTGAGTTCGGTCTAGACCAGGGGTAGGGTGACCCTCTTGAAGAGTTTCCAGGATGTAGGAACTTCGGTGCCCAAACCAGGAAGACGTGGCAAACCGGGATGAGCTGGTGACCCTAATTAGTGGCTACTCACCCTCACTCTCTAAATGCCATGGCCCGATGGGGCCCGATGGGGCTCCAGAGCCTGGAGGCGCTTTTGAGAAATGGCAATGGGAGGAGATGATGAGAGCTTTGCTTGGTGCGCAGGCTGTACGTGCCACACATGCCTGAGCCAGAGGAGCTGGCTTGCGGACGGCCTGTGCTGTCTGCCGGCGGAACCCCGCCTATGCTCCCTTCTGAGAGGCTGTGGGAAATACCCATCGACCCCTGGTGGAAAAGGGATGAGGAGAAAGCCCGCAGGTGGACCGAGTCCCCGGCTGCGTGGGAGACGGTCCGTCTCTCTCTCCTTCTTACAGAAATCTGCTCTCGGTTTTGACCGGAGGAAACCTAAACCAGCATAGCACTTATCTAAATAAGAGTGTGGGGAGGCGGAGGGGGAGGGTTCACTGGGTTAATCCTTCTGGGCGATGGGTAGAACAAGTCACAAAGCCCTTCCTTGGACCCTCTCAGGTAACTCTTACGGCAACCCTGTGACATAGGCAGAGCTGGGTGTGGTTAGCATGAGCCCATTTCAAGGAGGAGTCAAGCGAGACCCAGAAGGTTGCAGAGCTAAGTGATGGAGCCCACACTTGGTCCACGTGTGATCTCAGGCCTGAGCTCCTCAAACCAGCACCAACCCCCACATTCCTCCCTCAAACTGAACACCCCCCTGCACCTACTAAATGACAGGACCAGCTTCCAAGGGGAGCCCTCCACATTCTAGCAACATGGGCCTTGCCCACCTCAACCTCCTCCCTTGCACACTGTCGCAAAAGTACCAGTCACCGTGAATAAACAGACTGGTCCATCCAGACGGTGGCATATCATTCAGCACTAGAGAGAGATGAGCTCTCAAGCCATGAAAAGACACGGAGGAACCTTAACTGCGTAGGACGAGGAAGAAACCAGTCCGAAAAGGCTACTCACTACGATTCTGACCGGTCGCCGCCACCCGACAGCCCGCGTTTACGACGGTGGTCCCATGAGATCACGGTGGAGCTGGAGCATCCCTATCGCCTAGTGACAGCAGTCATCATGTCACAGCACCACGCATTACTCACGTGTTTGCGGTGATGGCAGTGTCAACAAACCCAGTATTAGTCACGTCAAAGTATGGCACGTACAATTATGACTGCATCACTGGTTTACGTATTTACTGCTACACCCGTATCGTTTCTTTAGAGTGCATTCTTTCTGCTTACGGAAAACGCTGGCCATCAAACGTTGGCCAGCAGCGGCCTCACGCACCTCTCATTGGCCGGGTCTGCGGACCACAGTGGTTTTTCTCTTGTGCTGGATTTAATCCCACGTTTTGTAGGGTGACATGCTGTCCGGGCTTGCCGCCCAGGAGCAACAGGCTGTCCCACCGAGGTTCGTGGAAGTGGAACATGTGATGCTCGCAGGACAAGATCGCCTAAGGACGTTTCCCCGTCGTTAGGTGACGTGTGACGGTACGGCAGTCCCCCTTATCCTGGGGAAATACGTTCCAAGGGGACACCAGGGGACACCTGCAACCTCAGGTCGTATCAAACCCTACACGTTTTTTCCTATACGTATAAACCTATGATAAATTAATAAATTAGGCACAAGAAGAGAGTAACCACAGTAATAAAACAGAATAATCATAAGGGCACACTGAAAAAAAAGTGATGTGGTCTCTTTCTCTTTCTCGGATAACCGATCTGATAACCAAGAGGGCGACTGCGTGATTAAGGGGTGGGCAGTGATACAGTATGATGGACAAAAGAATGATTTAGTTCAGCAAGAAAAGTCTTTTAGTTATTGAAGCTGATAAAATAACAAAAGTGATCGAACATATAAAACTGATTAAGGAAACCCTGAAAACGAGAAGGCATTAGAAGAAGAAAGAAATATGATATGCGTTTTGAAACAATAAAGTGGTAATTCCCAGGGAAAAAAACTTAAATTGCTTAATAAATTACATGAGGACATATTTGCCGTTGTATGATAAAAGTCAAAACCATAATAAAGTGTAATGTCTTTTAAGTTATTTAATCCTGAAATCTGGCTAATTGATATTTGCAAAGCTCTTGAATTTTAAATGAACAAAAGTAAGGAAATTTAGCTGACTTCTATGACATTCTAACAAAGTATTTTCAAGTAAGTTGATCATAGAGAGATCAGATATGTAAAAACCTTAGTATGATAGAGGCTAGAAAAATTCCAAATGTGGATGCTTTGGCTTTAGGGGAAGCTAAGTGTCCAGAGGAAGACCGTGGATGATGAAAGTGATTCTCTGCTCACTGAGACTGTGTCACCCTTGAGAAGAGTCGGGTGCAGTTCCTAAGGCAGATCATGGCCCAGACGGGGGTGCCACTTAACAGTGACAGCTGTGCAAAACAAGCAATCACACTGACAACTTCCAAACATTCAGAAATGATTTGAAAATTATTTTTTAAATGTGATGAATAATTTATACAATAACATATAATCCTTCATTTTACATATATGAAATATCTTTATATAGTTTCAGTTATTTCAAGAATGAGAAAAACTATATTAACTTTATTATTTCTATATTAATGTATATTTCATACCAGTCATTGAATATGTTTAGTATCTTCCTATGAAATAGTGAAATACGAATTCTCTTTTTAAAATGTTTCCCTTTTCATTATGTAAATTTGCCAGCATACAGAAGAGTAGAAAGAATGGTGTGATGGGCACTCATGTACCCCCCACCGAGAACCAGAGTTGTTCATCTTCGCCATGTTGTCCTCCTCCGTATACGTGGCATCTGAGCCATTCGAACAGGAGCTGCAGGTGTCACGACTCTTCACCCCTAAGCATCCGGCCTGTATTTCCCAAAGTTCAGGAGATTCTCTCACGTGACCATAATATCATTTTTGTGTCTCAGAAAACACATTTTTTAATATCGCGTAACCCAGTCCCTTTTCAAATTTCTCCAAATGTAGAGTTTTTTCAAAGTCAAAGCCAATCAAGGTGGTTGTGTTTTCTACAATCCCTTTTAGTCCAAATGGTCCCTCCACCCCTTCCTTCGATTCCTCCCCCATGAAACCAACTTTTTGGAGACATTAGGCCAGTTATAGAGTGTCCCATGTTCCAGATTTCTCTGTTTCCCCCATGATATAGTTTTAACTCGTTCCTGTGTAGTTCTTGTAAACTGGAAGTAAGGCCCACGGACTTGGTTAGACTCGGGTTAGAGGTGGGTCAGACAACTTTCCAGGTGAAACGCACACATAATCACATCACTGCAGAAGGCCCATGAATGTCAGTCATTCTGTGTCCCTGCTCATGACACTAAGACTGAGCGGTTAATTAAGGGGTGACTGAGGTCTTCCACTGTAAGAAGATTTTTGAGGTAACCAAGGACAATGGAGCATGGACAAAGCACTAGATCACATTAAGGAATTATTCATTGCTTTATGAATGATAATGGTGTGATTGTGTAATAAAATCTCCTTATTGTTTAGATCGCTACGCTGAAGTATTTAGGAGTAGGCGAACGAATGAGATGTTGGGGATATGTTTTAAAAGAACAAAACAATACTTTTTAAAGGAAAAGATGAATCTTTGAAACTGGGGCACGGAAAAAGAGGGGTCTTCTATACGATCCGACTTTCGTATATGTTTTAAAACTCCCACATGGAAGAGACAAAAGAACGAATGCATGATTTGGAGGTGGTGAGTCAAATACAACTAAACTCCGAATGTGTGTTGGTAACTAGTTCAAACCCAAATAGCATCCATTACTGTGACCTTGGTCACTGTCAAATTATTTTCCTGCTCTACAGCATACCAAAAGCCAAGGCAGCCAACTGTGTAAAAACATCAAAATGTTCCCACAACTTTTTAAAGGGGAAAACAGCTTTGCCAATCTCAACTTTCTAAGGTTTACTCATACTTAGTCTGCCCAAGCACAAGTCACAAATAATTTTCCAAAACGGTCAAAGGGTGATGTTTAACACAACAGCTGCTCCTAGAAGGAGCATGTCCAGCCCTGCCTCAGCAGACAGTTCTGCGAGCCACACCAGGCTTTGGGTCCAGATGTGACTGGCAGAACCCGCCCCCCTGGCCTTGGAGGAAATCCCCATCAGTGAAAGAAACGATACTCACGGGACTGCTTCCCGGGCTCTTCCAGGTCCCTGCGGGTGCTGCACGCCACTCTCTTCAGATGGTGGCCTTGGCGCTCAGGGCACTTGACCTAGGACATAAGACGAAGTGCGGCCAGCTGTAAGGGAACCTTACAGTTTACCCTGGTATTGTCACGTTCCCCAGCGATTCCCTCAACCACCTTACGGGGCCAGCAGCCTCGTTCTCGAGCCCATTTTACAGATGAGCAAATGGAGGTCCTGAGACGCTTTGAGACCGCGCGGCCCATTCGGGGCACAGTGGGAGCTGAGTGGAAACCAGACTCTCGAGCACCTGTCCCGCCTACACTACGCCAACGTCACACCTGTCCTTGTGAACGGCATCACTTCTCACACAGCAGGCCCAGGGAAGAAGCTGTTTAGCAAGGTCTTCGGTACAAAGCGTGGTTCAGACTACTGTACCAAACTAGTAACCTCCCCAGATGACAATCTTTGTCTTAGCACTTAATTTTTTGAGAACAAGTCTATGTACGGGGCAGTTTCATTTGGGTCTCTACTTTTATTCAATCTTCAAGCAGCAAAATTTATAGACGCCCACTCTACGCCAAGCCTGTGCCAGTGCCAGGAATTCTGAGACGCCTCAGTCCTTTTCCTGCCCTTGAGGGCGTGGCATCCTCCTGAGGATCAGACGTATTAACTACATACAGCTCCACGTAACGTGCCGAGCGCTAGTCGAGATGAGTGCAGGGCATCGGACAGAGGTCTGAGCGAGGCTCTCAGGCTGCACGGTCCTCCCAGGTGAGTCAGTTTCCTAAAGGAGGTGACACGTAAGCCAGGCTTTCAACAATGAGTAGGATTGGGACAGACTGAGAAGGTGAGCTTTTCAAAGATTCAAGTTGCATAAAATCTTTCTTAACTAACTTCCCATCACACTTGTGCCAGGGAATTCCTCCCATATACCCACACCTCTGAACTGTCTGAATGGTCCTTTGAATGATCCACATTTTAGTACAGCAAAACCACACCTGTTTCTAATCTCTCGAGATTAACGAGCCTGCAGCTCCACCACGCAGTGCCCCGGCCTGGTTGGTCAGCCCAAGCGTTCCAAGCAAGCACATATTTGCTTTGGAATCAAACACCTTCTGGACTTGTGTGTGGATTGGCCTATCGTCTACACTTCCTTGTAATTAACATAACCGACGGGTCCCCAAGGAGGAAGGCCACCGCACTGAAGGACAACAGCAAGCAGGATGCACAAATCTTGCAGTTAGTTACTCCATTTTGTAGTAAGCACGTTTGCCTGAGAGAAATATCATCAGTAACTGCTCTGGTCTTGAATCACTTTCAATCTCAGAAGGCATTTCTTAAGCTCTTCTTGAAAATTTAGGAACTGGATTCCGAACTAAGGGAAGTTGAATGGGCTCTAGGTTAGGGGAAAAAATCGAATCAGTGCAAAACAAAACGCGAAGCACGTGATTTCGTCTGGAAACGAGATACAGGTTCATGCAGGGAAGCGAGCAGCATCAAGGTTGCGCTCACACTGGTTACGGATCTGAAAAGCTGGAAGTGTGATGGGGAAGAGACCCAGAGAAGCAAAAATATTCCCAGAATCTCCTCTGGGGTGGTGTGCACACAGTAATTCATGTAGCCAGTCTGCCACCCATCCAGAAGTCTTATTATACCAACACTTATTGCAGAGAAATTAGAAAAGGCAGATAAATGAAGGATGAAAAACATCACCCACACTGCCAAGATCCAGGGACAATGCATTTCACACTTTGGTATCTTTCCAGATTGTTTTTCTATCGACAGCAAAATTACATAAAATTCTGCCCCACCAAAAAAAAAAAAATCAGATTATACCTCACATACTAGTTGAAAATCTGGCTTTCTTCATTTGGTATCTAGAAACCATTTTTCCATGTTGTGAAGTCTTTTTGGTATTTTTAATTATTAATGCAGACTGTTTTCTTCTCTGGGTGTACCAAAAGTTAACCATTTTGCTGTCATGAGCATTAACTTCCTTTTTTGGGGGGGCGCTATTAGAAAAATGCTTAATGGACTTCCTTTTGCTAAGTCTCTGCACAAATAGAAGACCGCTTCTAAGTATGACATCCTGAATCACGGTAGGTAGCCTCTGGCAGGCGAGAGGACACCTTCCTGTTTCTGTTCCAGGTCCTCACTGCCAGGGGGTGCCCGTCCTCCAGTCGCTGGGGGATCAGAGCCACCCCTGAGTAGCCCAATTTGGACATAGCCTCTGTGCTGACTCTCCTGCCTTATTTAGGGCACCGCAAGAAATCACTGCAGGAAGAGAGTTAAGCTAAGTCCCAGCTCTTTCCCCAAATCTGTTTGTCATAAAGTTGGAAAGGAAACCCTTTCCATTATTTATTAGCACCACATTTGCAGAACCAATTGCCTTCGGGCTCCCTGTCTGGGAGAATTAAGGTTTGTTATGGGAAAGGATGAAGCAGAACCTTGTAAAAGACGGAAGGCCTTTTAGCAACTGAAATGCAGCCCACAGTCAAAGCAAACCAGAATAGTTAACAACCATTCCTTCCATTATACTCTTTATTTTAAACATTCCTCGAGACTTTTTTTTTACCTCCTTAAAATATGCACTCACAAGACAGTGGATTGAAATCTTTTTTTATTGAAGCAGTTATTGTCACTGCCCCCCACTGCGTCTGGAATTTGAAAATACATATCCTTAGGGTCTGAATGTTTACGGATGAGGTTTCCATCTTCGTTTTGATCCTTCTCCAGAAACACCCATTACAGCCTGTAATTAAGCACTTCCAGACTTCGGAGTTAAGAGAATCCAGCCTTCTGAACAGTGAGAGACGGAGAGTGGAATCTTAAAAGGCTACGATCCACGTTTTAAAGTCCTGCCGAAAACCGAATGCCACTCGGCTTTCGGGACATGTCACTTCCCGGGGATGGCTCCCGCAGAATCTGGAACACATCCACCAGCAGATCCTTGCGCGCAGGCAATCCCAAGAGTCCCAAGACACTCTCAGACACCGCAGTCTCCTTCTCCAGTCGGGAGTCACTTTCAATCTCAGAAGGTCTTCTGTGAAAGATGCCTTTCGGGGACTTGGAAAAATCCCATTTTTTTATTCTCCATTGATACTCAATCCCCTTAGTAACTTGACACGCAACGCATTCTCTTGGAAACCAACGGTAACATTTTAGGAAGCTGTGTTCTTGGATTTCCCCTGAAACCAGTCTGCAAAAAAAAAAAAAAAACCTACATGGAGATGAGTTTTAATGCCCTTTAAAAAAACGGTGTGAAGTCTGTTAAGACCCGCCCTAAGGAGGGAAACGAGGCAAGACCCTGTCAGGTGCTGAGACAGACATGAACACAGTGGGACCATGATTAAAGAAGTTTTTATTGTCACATGTAACTGCTTTGTCAGATATACATTTGTAGGTTTCGGTATGGCATAAAAATAAAAATATATTCCTGAATGTCAAGACACGAACAGAGGAGATGGCGATGGCACTCAAGAGAGAATCGGCTTCATCCTGGCGCTGCAGCCGCTCGGAGGCAGCTGACCAGACCGGGACTCGTCTGCAGACGGAGCGGTCGGCGACGTGTCCGACCGAACGGCAGTGGAGTGAGGTGGATACACGAGGCGGGTGGTGAGACTCGGACCCCACGGAGCGCGTGGGGACAGCGGCAGCGTCGGCGTCTCGTTTTCCGGTCCATACTATGCTGTCTGATTTAGCATCGGAACCGGAGCTCAGGGAGTCAGCTCTCCTGGTCAGATGAAACCACCTCTTCAGAACCTGGATTTGAAGCCTCGTTGCCAACTTCCTGATTTTTCCAGGATGTAACTAGCTCGGAGGAGAGGCAGTAAGTGGCATTCCGCAGCACTGGCTCCGTGGGCCGACCTCCACATACACCGCGGGTCCTGTCACTTCCTAACCAAGAAGAGCCTAAGAGGCTCATGAATGTCTTTAGTGGTTTCACACATTCTGGGCAAAACTAGAAAACAAGCAGTAATTAAATAAAAATATTAAGTGCATCCCAACAGGAAGTCTCTACACATTCCACAGTCATCTTCCGAATGGCAACTTAAAAGGAGTAAGTACGGTCACTCAGATGCAAAATGCACCTGTACCGACCAAGACTCTCAAACAGCTTATTAAATGTCTTTCCTCCACAAATGAAACAAACGCTAGGGTCTGTCAGGAGACCTGCATGAGCTACATCCCTTACGTCTGAACTCAAGCTCCATCCACTGGGTCTGGAGCATAACTGCTTCCTGTCCCCTGCTGCTGTGTGTCCTTCATGCGAGACTCCAGAACAGAGACCAGAAATGTGGCTAGTGCGACACAGCAGTCACTGTCATTCCGCAGAAGAAAAATAAGTAATTTATTGTATGACATACTGATTTGGATGATTACTTACTGGTCATTAGCATTCTACATTTTGTTTAAAGGCAACCGTTTTAAGGGACAATACGTATCAGGCTAGTAGAAAAAAGTGGAAACAGAGCCCTCTCTTTTGATCTCACAGAGTCATGCAGACAAGAGAAGGTACATCCAATTTGTTCTGATCCGATTTCTTGGAATTATCAAAATTTCTCTTCTGGCAAAGATGAATTTGGCTCATCGTAGAAAGAAGGTTCTTTGAAGGCTGCTGCTAAACTTGTTTCCCTTTGAAAAAGTAAATTGCAAGGCATGATAGTGCAAGAGGTAAGTTTTTGATTTATAGGACATTTATAGACTAATTGTGCTTAGTCTCTAATTTCCAATTTATTTTAAAGAACAGAAACTACTTTGATTAAGTTTCACTTTGCCTAAATTTACCAGTACATCCATGAATCGCACCAGAATTAGGACAATTTGATTATCTTAATGATTTCGTCGTGACACCTGCCCACCGCGTCCGCAGGTGAGGCCCGTGGGGGCAAGGCCCCTACAAGTTCTGTGCCCGAGGACCCTCGGGGGAGTCCAGGGCTCTGAGAAAGCAGTTCTCCCCCCAGAATAAGTCCTCACCACACTCTCAATAGCCATGAAGAAAACTGGGCTCAGCGGAGAGAGAGTTCCTTCCGTTAGATCTGAGAGGTCTGAGTGTTCCGGGAGCCCCCGTCGGGATGCGTGACGGGCCGAGAATCCCTCGAATGTGAGTATTCGCGGTGAGGGGGCTCTGCGGGCTCGAGCAGGTTTTCATAATCACTGTCGTCGGACCCCTCCGTGCTGTCCCCGGCGGCTCTTTGGGAAGGAGGCAGGGCCACTCCGCTCGCGGGGTACTTCAGTCCGGCACTGCTGGAAGCGTAATTGGAGGAGCCCACGGCCTGAGGTCGAGGCATAAAGACACCGGTCTCCATGCGAGAATGGCTCAAAGTACTGTCTTGATTGTTTGGGTGAAAATCGGAGTACGGGGGAGGAGGGTCGGAGGCCTCCGCATCTCCGAGTGGGTTTCTACCTTCTGCTGCAAACCCGGAATAGGGCATCCGGGCGCTGAAGGCGGGCTCCAGGCTTTCGCTTGGCACCTGTCTGCTCATCATCGCCTGCTGCAATCCTGGGTGAAGAAACGGAAGAAAACTGTAACACTCCCTGTACGTTCCCTGCCGTGCATCTCAATGCATTAAACGGTCAATCTGAATGTTCTGGAAAATAGCAATGAAGCGGTGAGGCTGATTATTACCACTGATTGTTCTACATGTGCAGAGTACTTCATAGTTTACAAAATATTTTCCTATAGTTAATTCATTCAAGCCTCAAAACAGCCTCCGGAAGTATCACTGTCGTGAATTACTGTTTCTATTACGTAGGCAAAGAAATCAGAGTTCCGAAAGATGAAGTGACTTCAGGAAGGAAACGGCTAGAGGGGGGCCTGATCCTCAAAGTGCAAGTCTTTTAACTCCAGATCCTGCGCCATTTCCCTCACTTGCTGCTGACTGTGCTCAAATACTTTGAGGACCAAAGGATGAAATTAACATTCCTCACTGCCCTCGGCGGCCATTGGAACGTGGGGTTTCACCTTGACAAATCTCACATTAAAAGAGGTACTTCTTTACAACTACCTGTCACACTACACGGATTCACCTCTTTCTCCTTAAAAGTTTAAGAGCCCTGTCAGGTGGCCAGTTTTTCCAGGTACCAGGCCACAATTTCAGCACGTTTTTATAGATGCTCTGAAGCAGCCCATATCTGAGTCTGCAGCCTCTGAGGTTTTTGAGGTATATTTACGTACTCTTAGAAAACTTAGAAAAGAATTTTAAAAATCATATATACACACACAAACACGCATGTGCGTGTGTACACACACTGTTTTAAAACATAGTTGAGATCATGTTTTATATCTTAGGGTTTCACTTAAGTTTATAGGTTGGGCTTTATCCCATGTCACTAAAAAGTCACTTCGATGGCTGTACAATATCCCATCACATAGATATACCAAAATGTATTCAACTATTCTGTTGTTTATTCAACTATTCTAATAAGTTCTTTCCAAGATTTTAAAATTATAAACATTAATTAACATTCCTGTGCATAAATCCCTGTCTGCATTTCTTTTTATTTCTAGAAAAGTATATAACAGTAGAAATGAATAAGACATCACTTACCTGGGAATATAAATTACATTTAAATCGGTCTGCAAGTATTCTTATTAATTTAGAAAAGCTTTGCCACACCTCTCTTTTACACTTGATATCATCTGCCATACATTGTATAAATTTTACTTACAAACCTTAAATCTGCTGGCATTACAGCAAACATGCCTGTTGCCATGCTGGAATTAATGGATTCTTCATTCATTAATTCTAATTCTCATTCAGCCAGCCGGTTCCTTACCTTAATGGCATCCATCCTTCACAGCTACCGATAAACTGACATTTAAAGCCTCTGTTGTGACCCTGACTATGCATCAAATGTAAAGTTAAAACCATTTTAAGCGGTGCCTTTATGTGGCTGCGTGAACACAGGCCACAGCCCCCACGTGCGAGGCGGGCCAGTGGCGACTCCATGAGAAACATCATGTGCACTGCAAACAGATCCCGGCAGGTAACGCAGGCACCGGTCTGCATCAATCGCATCCTCAGACTTCCTCCAACTTGCTTCGGCCTGTCTACTGTTGGTCCTTTTCCTTCATTTTCAGAGACGTGAGAAGGGTGCCACGAAACTACTACTCTTCCGGAAGCTGGAGGACCAGCGGATGCTGCTCCCAGTGGCCTAACTGGAGGCTTCCTGAGCACAGAAGGGTTCACGTAATTCACCATATACTCTGATGTTTAGACCCAGACATTCCTCTAATGCTGAAAGTTAATGAGAAACTCACTTCTTTCTTGCTCCTTTTCATTTTTCCTCTGAGTGATCTGTCTTCTTAATTTGTTCACTTCTGCCTGACAGGATTCCACAACACGCTCACTCTTTTCTACATCTGCACACACTGCCTGAGGAAAAAATGACAACAGGAGCAATCAGTTTCAAACCCAAGCAGCAGAGCAGGCACCCCATAACTACAGCACTGATTACATCATCGAGCTAAAAAAGCAGACATGTCAGGTAGAACAAAGCCGCGAAGGTCCAAGAGACCAGTACTGTTCTTATTCTCTGCCTTGCTTTCTTAATTTTGTTAAGATGAGTATGCTATTGAGCTTACGAATTCCTGAAAAATAAGTAAAAGATGGGAAAGATTTGTATTGTCCCTGAGTTATTCATTTTTATTGAAATGAAGAGAATTTTTGATACCAGTCTAACATACAGAGGACGAACAAAAGACAGGAATGAGATGCTTTTGAGTTTTATTTATAACCAGAAATCACGACTCGAATGACACAAAAAGATTAATTTACAGAAAATGTTTATAATTAGGGAGAGCTGAAAAAGAAAGAAAATCTTAGTGTCAAGCTGGAATGAAAGATAAGTATCTGAGATCACGCCTGTGCACTCTAACCACGCGTATCAGGCCCTCTACGTGACGCTGGTATTTTGAGAGCAGGCCTTACTCAACTGGCAGTGAAATGTGTAATGGCCACTCAGAAGCCCAACAGACAGTGCTGACAGTCTGAAAAAGAGCATGGTCAGGAATTCAGGACAAAAAGCTGTTTTCACCGCACGCTCCTTCCAGAACAGCAATACCAGAAACCTCCAGAAGCAGGCTGGTCACCAGGGAGCCTGCAGAGAGTTCCCGACACCGCTACGTACGCCATGACCCTAATCTGGACGCTGACACTGGGAACTGCCTGTTGGACGCTCTCTTCCTCTGCCCCAGCCTGACCTCAGGCTGCTTCCCTCTTCCTCAGGGGCTGCCTTCCTTCTTCCCCAGAGCAGAGCTTTCTGCAGGCCTGGGACGGCTTCTTCAGCTCCATCACTTTCCTCCTTGTCCTCAAAGCCTTTTTGTTCTTAGGGTTTTAGACAAATTACTCCTAAGAATGCGACAGGGATGATGAAAAGAATGGGGAAAAGCACTGTTAGCACCTGGCTCAGCGTCTGGCTTGGAGGAGATGCTTCCATAAATATTTTGCTGCGTGAATGACGAGGCATGCACAGGCTCCGCTGGGATCCTCCCTGTCGGTGGAGGCACTCGGGGCCAAGCGAGGGAAATGGAAGGCGGGGAGCAGGGCTGCTGGGGTCGGCTGCCTTTTGATAGAGTCTCTACTTAGCAGACAGCTGATGAGAGAGCTGTGTTCTTAGCATCCCTTCTTTAAACTCGGATACATTTCCCTAGAAAAAGCACTGCTATAAATGGGGTCACAAGTACTTAGGAGAGTAATGTTCATACTGAACTTCAGGCACAAAATGAGACAGGCTTTTGCAGGCTGCCATGAGTTCACTATTCTACACATCCGATTATTACTTTGGGAAAAGTACATTCTGGCTTGTGGACCACAATTCATTTGTCAGTTGGGAGATTCTGAAAAATTAAAGTAGAATTAAAAGCATTTGGGCAATACAAATAAGATGAAAACTAGGAAATAAATCAGTTACCTGCACTTTCTCCTGAAGTGCATTATACACCTGATAAATGGCTCTGATGTCTTTCATTACTCCATCCTTGTCAAAAAAGTCAGTACTAAAAGACAGAAGGAAAAAGTCACAGTTATCAGAACTGCTATAAACGTGAAAGGCAGTTTCCTATTCCTTCTACCTTCATCTAATACTTAAACGCTGCAACTCCAAGGCGACAATGTCTCAGCAATAACTAGAATTATAGAAGAGAAATAAAAAAGAACCCATGTGACTTAAGACAACTTAAAAACAATAAAAACCTATCCATTTTTCTGTTAGCTATTAGAACCTCAGAAATACACATACTCTATCCAAACTTTCATAGCAATCACAAAAAAAAATTGTGGCAAATGATAAAAAAAGTAACAGTACAAGTAAACTATGTTTTCAATAAGAATAAAATTTTGACATATAGTGGTGACCGTCTAGGGAATTATCTCATTGTATTTTTCAAGGTCAGTCATACTAAACTCAACTTCACATTTCTCCATAAACCTTGTAAATATTAACAACAAAAACTTCGATTTTACCTTGCCACTTACCCATGCTCTTTAATAACTTTGGCATAACTCTGAGAAGTATTTGGCACTGAAGACATTTTGTACTCTTGCTGGCTGGTGTTGCCTAGGTTGGGAATAGCAAGGGATATCCTCTGATTAAACCTGCGGGGAAGATCGAAGGGATCACGTTAAAGGCGCTGCTCTGCCTGGGGACGGGTCTCGGCCACAGGAGGCCGAGTCTGCACTGGCGAACTGACAGAAGGCCGCGCGGAGCACCTACTTCCACAGACGACCCAGGGCCGCGGGAAGCAGAAACTCTGTGCCCTTCCCTTAAGGTAGAAACTCAGCTGTAAACTCCTTGAGGGCAGTGGCCATGTCTTATACCGCTGCACCCTCCCCTGCTGAGAGCTAAGAAGGTTGTGAGTGCTCAATATCTACTGATTAATTAACGAAATCTTGCAAATGGCTATCTAACAATGAATAGTTAAATAAATTGATTTATTCCACTGCAAGTGAACGTCCGGAGGGAGACCTTTCTGTTGTTTGCCACGATCACAGGATTTTTTTACTTTTACTTTAACAAGTTCACAATGCAAAACCCTCATTAACCAGTAGGTGGATCAATTTCACCATTTTGTCTTTGAAATCTGTTTTAAAATTCCAATCAGACTTCCAGAGCAATACAATTGTATTTCTCCTTAACAGATTACGGTGAAGCAAATGGTAATTCCCAAAAGTTTTTTCCTGTAAGAATTTATGCATAATGAAGATGCCTTGCTAATGCTTCTTAATTCAAAAACAATTTTAATTTATTCAACTAACTGACAGGAAAATACCTTCCCTAACTACAAAGAAAACTAGCTGAGGGAGAATTATACAACCTTTTCTTTAAAGAGATTATGAAACATATTTTCTTTTCTTTTCTTTTTTTAAGCGAGGCACCCTTGGTTGACCTCACAAATTCCAACGACCTTGTCCGCTTACAATCCCTTATTTTTTACGCTACGGCACCTGGTCTTCCTAGGTGGCCTCCCATCCAAGCACTAACCAGGCCCGACCCTGCTTAGCTTCCGAGATCAGACGGGATCGGGCGTGTTCAGGGTGGCGTGGCCGTGGACGAAACACATTTTCAAAGTCATATATCTCAACTACTTCTACCAACATCTTTCCCGTGCACGTGAGGCCGGTGGCAATGCTTTCTTTACCTTCGATTTGGTCTGAAGAGAACGTATTCTAAAGCGTGAGTGGAATTGTTGGCGGTGGAGATGAAGCTGAAGAGGAGGAAGACGAGGTCAGGCGCCCCCAGAATGCGGGCGAGCTGCTTATGGAGCACCTGCTCCCTGTAGGACATCTGCTGCTGCGTGTTTCGCCGGAGTCTGTACCACCCGATAACTTTCTGAAGAAAAGAAGTATTAAAAGCTGCATGAAATCTTATGAACGCCACTCGGAAGGTATTTATACAGACACAGGCACGCGGCTATTCATGGCGGCTTCTGTGTGACAGCTCAAAACTGAGAACCACCCGCCTGTCCATCAACAGGCAAATGGGTAAACAAGCTCTGGTGGGCCACACACTGGACTCCCACTCAGTAATAAAAAGGGACGAACGACAACACAGATGAATTTCAAGATAACTGTGCTGAGTGAAAGAGTCCAGAACAAAAAACAAAGTATGTGCAGAGGATTCTATTTCTGCAACATTCTAGAAATTGGAAACTAAGCTAGAGTGACAAAAAGCAGATCAGTGGTTGACCAGGGAGAAGTGAGGAGGAGGGGTTGGAAAAGGGGACAGGAGACTTCGCAGTGACAGACAGGGTCGTTATCTTATGACGACGATGATGAAGGTTTCGTGGGGGTATAGGTACATCAAAACTTATGAAAGTGCACACTATAAATGTGCAGTCTACTGTGTGGCAATGATACTCCCCAAAATACGATTTTTATAGTTTAGCTTCGTCAGTTCTATCTACAGGTCACCTAAGCTGGCTGAGTGAACTAAACTGATATGTTTTCTGGAAGAACAGTTCTCATAATGTGGTCTGCTGGACACCTGGACGACAGATGGCCTAAGGGGCATCGGGGAGCTTGCTAAGATGCTCGGGCCCCACCCGAACCTGCAGAATCAGAACTTCTAAAGGTAGAGCCAGGACTCTAAAGATAAGTTCCTTGAGTGTTTTCTTGCACATACTAAAATTTGCAAATCTCCGTTGCAGAGATGATTCTTTACTAGAAGAATAACCATATAGCTTCTCTCTTTGAAATACACTCTTTGAGTGAAAATCCTGTTTTAAGAAGTAAAGGTAGTTTAAAATTGTTAAACTGTTAAAATTACCAGTAGATTTGGATTACGTTTTGGCACCTTCACGTAGGAAGGGAGGGAGCCCCTGTGCCCGGCCCCCAGCTAACGACGCTGCGTTGTTTTCACGGATGATCACGACACCCTGGGATGTGAGCAGTGTCTTCTCCACTGCACTGCAAGGAACTACAGGGAACGAAGAAACAGTGCCTGCCCTCAAGGGGTACGCCCGAACGTCCAACTACAGCAAAGCAACTAATTCTGATATTCTTTAAATGAAAAGAAAATCCAACATTACTGACACTATCAATCCTATAAAAGGGATGTTTTGTCCAAAGTCACAAAGCTAATGAGTGACAGCCAAAACCTGGAGCCTGCCTTTTTCCACTGTAAAACGAATCCCACATTAGTCACAAAATGGTGCTCGTAAAAAGTGAAAAGTAGTTTTCCTTACAAAAGGAACGGATAAGGAAAACTATCAACTGGCTAGAGCTCCTGGTGTCTGAGAACACGTGTTAAGCTTGACGTCTCGGGACGCTGCGCTTGACATGGGAGGGAGCGCCTCCATAGCACGGGCCTGCCCCGTACCCCGTCTGTGTCCCGCACCCCATCTGTGTCCCGCACCCTGTCTGTGTCCCGTACCCCGTCTGTGTCCCATACACGTCTGTGTCCCGTACCCTGTCTGTGCCCCATACCCCGTCTGTGCCCCGTACCCCGTCTGTGTCCTGTACCCCGTCTATCTGTGCCCCGTAACCCGTCTGTGTCCCGCACCCCGTCTGTGTCCCATGCACGTCTGTGTCCCACACCCTGCCTGTGCCCCATACCCTGTCTGTGTCCCATACCCCGTCTGTGCCCCGTACTCTGTCTGTCTGTGTCCCGCACCCCGTCTGTGTCCCGCACCCCGTCTGTGTCCTGCACCCCGTCTGTGCCCCGTACCCCGTCTGTGTCCCGTACCCGTCTGTGCCCCGTACTCCGCCTGTCTGTGCCCCGCACCCCGTCTGTGCCCCGTACCCCGTCTGTCTGTGTCCCGTACCCCGTCTGTGTGCCTAGGAAGAGCTGAGCAGCGCTCCGCACACTGGCCATCGTCACGAGACACACGCTAACACACTCTTACAAGGGGCCACCGGATGCTTTTCGCGTATGCTGATTCAATCATTTTATTCCCATGTATTTTCTAAGAAGCAGGGAGCCTTATGAATTTATTTTAGATATCAACTGATAGTAATCGCCTTATTCCTTTGATATTTGCTAAAAAGGATGCCCCCATCATTCTGATCAATTTATATTTACATCGGTGACACCTACGAGTCTACCTTTTAGAGCTGACGAGCTAGTTGCAAAGCTACTAAAATCTAGGTCACTGATGCTAACAAGCACATCTTTGATAGCTATGCTTGGGCCATGATGAAAAATCATGGATGTCTTTCCCTAAACCCTCATCTCTGCTGAAGTTTCACAGATAATTTTGCACAAAGGTGTTCCTCCCTGCTCTCTGTGCTAAGCATTCACTTATATTTTCTGCAGCCAAAGCGATGATCCCCAATACTGGGTACGTTCATTTTTAGGTTGTCTTCTTTTCTGGCCTTATGATGAAATGAAGGTGGCAGTTCTGTTTACCATTTTCTATTTCAGAGCAGATGCTTCCAGAAGGCGTAAATCCTCCTCTCTCTTGTTTTGGCCTTAGCCCCAGACCTGAGGCTGTGTAAACGTCTAAATACAACATGGATTCTGCCAAAGCAGTAATTCAGCAAGCGGCCACGTTGTACCTACCGGGGGATTTTCATATCAAAAACATAAGCCTCTATTTTAAACCTGACACATATTTTTTATAATGTTTTAGCAATGCTGTAGTTTCTATATTTGAGAGTTATAGTTTCTCAGTAAAGCTATTTCTTTACATTTTATGTACTAGATGCTATTGTGACAAAAATCTTCATTAGCTCTTGTTTTCCAATGGATAATTCTAGGACTCAGAGAACTTTTTAAAATACTATCTATTTATTTTACATGAGTTCAACTTACTAAATTTTCATTCAATTCTTACAATTTCCAATTAAGCATTAGATGTGAAGCCTGCCTAGCAAAGAATTAATTTTTGAAAAGTTCCCATCATCACTTTTTTCAAGAGTTGATAATAATTAAAATATTTTCTGTATGCCAGGTACCATTTAAAGTACACACATATTTTTAAGTCTAACATTTCAATGTACCTTTGTATGTAATACAATAATCCTTTTGAGGTAAAGATATAATTTTGTACCTTTCTTGGGGAAAAGACCCAAACTAGAATCAACCATAATGCTTTCAGTCATCTAAAGATTATACATCATCTTTGCTTTTGTACTAGAAACTTAGATTTCTGGAAAAAAATCCTCAAAGAGTTTATATTATGTATAAAGTGCCAAAGGAAATATATTGAAATATAAAATATAGTTCCTGCCCTTAACAAATACCATGGAAAATAAAACATAATCTCCAAGTAAATTGAAATTAAAAATTCATACCTTTAATTGCAAAGGGAAATATAAACACTTGTTTTAGCATAAAATCCTATAAAATCAAAACTGCAGACCAACTTTTAACTTTTTTGCAAATCTTGACCTCAGGAAAAACAACATTAATTCCAGATAACAATCTATGCCTCCTATGTCAGCAAAACAAATCTAATTTTAAACCCCCAAATTAATTCAAATATGTATCCCTATCTACTACTGAAAAAAGTACATAGCAGTTAACGTAGTGGAGTCTTTTTTTCCATTTCTTTTCAATTATAAAATACAATTTAAAAACCCCACAAAACCGAGTCTCCCTTCATCAGCAGCATGCCCTTTCCCAAAGCATCCACTTTTAAGTTTGGTTGACTTCCTTCCAGCTCTTTTCTATATATTTCAACACTCATTCAGACTTTTTACATAAAATAGGCCCAAATTATAACACTTGGATTTTTCATTCACCATTAGAGATTGCTTTGTCATGACACGAGGACCTCTCTCATTCTTTTCAGAGGCTGCTTCATGTCTCATAGGACAGAGCTATCAGCACAATGTACTTCCTCATCCCCCACTGCTAAACACTGAGATTGGTTTAGAGACTCTTACTACTAAGCTAAGTTGCAACAAACATCCCTGCACACCAGATTAAGAGGCCAGACGACTGGGTATAAGCCTTGACTCCACCGTCACTTGCTGGTGACCTTAAGCAAGTTACTTCACCTGAGCTGCCTCAACTGTAAAATGTACGACAGTACCAGCAACGTTCACTTCAGAGCTGCTGCAAGGAGTAAGGGTGTCACCACCTGGAAAATGCTTAGAACACGGCCTGGCACAGAGCTGAAGTGGCCAGTGATGCCAGTTTCTCATGTCTTTGTGCCCAGATGTCATTATTTCCCTGGGCCTGATTCCTAGAGGTGGTGCTGCATATTTAAAATTCTGTTATTGCAAAGCTCTCCTCCTCAGTGTCTGCGCCAACTCACATCCCACCGACTGCAGGGTCCCGCTTCCCGCAGCCTGGCCAACACCGGATGGCCATCCACGTATACTTTGCCCATCTGATGGGAAAAAATTCTGCCTTCTGCTGGGCAAACAGCTGAAACATAGGAGAGCTGACCCACGATGCCCGCGGCTGCCCTAGCTCCCAGAAGGGGGCGGAGGTGGCCGGCTGGTCTGACCTTGCCATGTGAGCACCCGAGTTTGTTAAACCCACAAAGCCACCTGTCCTTTCTTCCGACCTACACCCCACACTGCCCGTTCTTCCTGTCACCCTACCCGCTCTTCTCTCTGCCTCTCCACCCGACAGAGGTAGGAGAGTCAGACAGTCCCCAACATTGCACTTTAACCCCGAGGCCCCCTGCAGACACCTTGGGGACAGCGTCTCACACTGCCACCCTCGTTTGCATCCACAGGTAATCCAGTAAAAGCAGTTTTACGATACTTGCTTCTAAACAAAGGCATTTTGTTTTTGGTTTGAAAAGCTGAACACTTTTATTGGTACTTTTTTTCCTCAAGTGATGGTTTGATGACCGATCTGTTTTTCTGGAATTTACGTACTGAAGTAAAAATTGTTAAATTAATGCACGGGTATTAAATATTTACAAAATTGTTTTTAAAATCACAAAGTAGAACCACCCAGAGTCAATTCAACTGTTATTATTTTTCACGTTAGTTCATTTTTTCTTGTGATTTTTACATGATGAAATATTATAACTATCTAATTTTTTCTATTGCTATATTGTAAACCTTGTCTCACACCTGCCATTTCCCTTTAGAATCAACTCAAGGTAACAGAACTCTCACATATTAACAAAGAATCGCATTGTTCCATTTATACTCCTTTCTGGTTTTAAGCTGGGGTGATGAGATAAGGAGCAGTTCCAAATCAGAATGGGCAACAAACAGAACGTACCTTTCTCCGGTCCTTAAGAATCCTGTCCAGACTCTCTTCATTAACTTTGCTTGCATAGTCATAAAAGCTGTTTTTTTTTAAAGAGAAAAGAATTGTTATTAAAATTACATGGTATCGTGACATGGATATGCTTAGCTACGTGAGTCTATGGGTCATCTAACCCCGAAAGTTGGTGATAAAGGTATAACTGTTTCTCTTCAATAGGTATGTAAAGAGAAGTCAATCTAAATGCTTCACTGATGTAAGGCATCTTTGGCATCAAAGAACACTCCAGAGACTGTTACATTCAAAGGGTATTAGGTGCTGAAAGCAAGTAATTATAAAACACGCGCTTTCAAACACCTGTGACTTCTTTTCCTTGTTTCTAAGTATGAACTACTTATGGAAGAAAAAAGAACACAGGAACTCATTTTCTGAGAGATGACGAAGGGAGATGAACGTTTGTTGACTGCCTAACAAAAAAGTCAGGGGCATGTTCTGTTACGTGACTTCACTTCATTCTTGCCTCAGTGCAGGGGGCATTAGTTCAGCCTAAAAAGTCAACAAGTTTGATTTCCACTTTTGTAGGTAAAGACACTGAAGTTAAGTAGCTGGTAGATTAAAGAGGCAGGTTTGAAGCCAGGTCTGGCCAGCTTCAGACTGAGAGCACTCAGCCCTAAAACAGACCAATCTAACCAGGATCCGGGGGTGAGCAGTCCGGGCGTAATGACACGTGGGCTTTTCTACCCCTGGTCACAGTGTTAGGAATGCCATCCTTCCTGCCCTCCTTGCCACCACAGGCCTAGGCTTTATAAGGCAGGAAGGAGTTCGGGATACAGTGAAAACACTGAACCAGGACTCAGGAGATACCAGCTCCAGCGCTCACTGTTTGACCGTGAGCAGGTCGCTTAACCTATCTGGCCTACATGTCCGTTTTTGCAAGAGTTTGGAATAGACAGATGACTTCTAAGGTTTCTTTTAGCTCTAAGAATGACAGGTCTATGGTTTCAACTTAAATTCCTTTTCTGATATGACTCTGCTGACAGTGTTTTATAGAATTCCTCAGAAGGGCAAGGCAAGGACACCTGGCAAAGCCCTGGACAGGGAAGGCCAAATCGGACACTTTAATGGCCCAGACAGTGGCACTGCGTGGACCGGGGCCTGAATCACTGTATGTGCTCTGAGGGTCTCCCCAAATGAACTGCGGGTTGTTTGTCTTCCCATTCTTCTTTCGGTTCTGCGTAAATCTAAAAGGGGTGAGGTCCTTGGCTCCCTTGAGGCCTTATCCACAGGGAGTCATCTTCCGTGATGACAGTGCTCTGCAGTAATCAGAGGCTAGCGATATGTGTGTGTATGTGTGTGTGTGTGTGTGTGTGTGTGTGTGTGTGTGTGTGTCGGGGAGGGTGGTGAATATGACACAAGTCCCGGCAGCTATTGGGTGCAGGAGGCTGGGTGTCTGGGCCAGCTGAGAAGGAGACCATGGTCAGGCTGGAAGCTGCAGGGAACACACAGCAGGGACAGCGAGGAGCGAGGAGCTGGCAGGTGGTGTCTCAAGAAGGAAGTCTGACCAGGGACACTGACCTGAACCAGTGCGGGCAGCACTGCAAGGGAAGTACTGGCCTGGCTTCTGGGAAGGCAGAGAGGGCCTCCGGGGGTTTTAGGACATACAGAGCTAATGGCGTCACACCAGCCATAAGGTAAAGGGTTTGGAGAGGTCTGGAGCTAAGACGGAAGGCGAAGGCCTGGGCGGTGGAAAGAGCGGCCTTTTTCTCTCTCACCTCCATACCTCCACGTGTCTCTGTCATTTGCTCTCTCCCTTCTGAATGTCTCTCCTCCCACTTCTTTCTTTCTGTCCTTTAGTTGGTCATAATGAGCAACTGGTGTATATTAACTTAAATAAACACAAAAAGAAAGTTTTACGTTCTCTTTCCTTACATTTTAAAGTTGAACACTGAACATTTGCAATTCCTCTTAAGAAACACCCTTAAACCATTTCCTCTCCATGTGACCCTTCCCTCCCTGTGGTTGACGAGCCCTCGCGAGGGAGGCTGGTGGGAAGGCGTCCACTCCAAATCACCGTGGCCGAGATGTCTACTCGGCGGCAAGTACCGGAGACTCACACCTCCCCTGGTCCCACCCTAACGGTGCCGCATGCACTCAAGAAGTGATTTTGGATGCCCCTTTAAACCCCCATCAACTACAGGCCTAAATTCACTAGTTTTCAGTCAATTCACCTTTTGATAACTACAAAAGCTACAAAGAAGGATGTGACTTACCTAAAAAGTTTTGAACAAGGCTGATGGTTATGAATTTCTGTAATCAGAAAGAGAAAATACATCTTAGTGAACCATGTAAAATACGGGCAATTATAAAATAGCGCAGGATTTTATTATTTTTATTTTTTATTTTTTTACCAAAATCTCAGATCATAAAAGATAGTTTTCCTCCCCGCAGGAGGTGCTGTGCCGACACTAGTGAAGGCAGTGTGCCTTGTTCGCACTTAAACTCAGGGACACACCGTCAGCACAAAGTAAACCGGAGAGCAAGAGTCCCGTCTCCATCTGTCCGTGTCTGGCGAGCCCACATCTGAAAGCTTTTATTCAGGAACATGTAGCTATTGTGCTCCCTTATCACTCCTACCTGGTTAAACAAAGCGTAAGAGGAAAAAGGAACCACTGGCTGGAAGCATTTAATCAAGGTGGATAAGAGCTGTGAGGACAGCTTGGAGAGAGGGCCCTAACCACCCCACCATCAATAACCTGCTAACGACTCGTGACAACTTGGGCCAGGTGTTCTGAGGGGAAAGAAGGCAACTCTGGAAGTCTATTAACCCTTTCGAAGATGGCCAGCATTGAGGGAAACCATGATTTAGAAGGCAGATCCGAACAGTTTCTGAAAAGACTGCACTTGGTGACTAACCAGAGTGAACAATTTCTTCAAACTCATCAGGGGGCGCAGGGTCTGGGTCGCATTATAAGACCATGAGACTAATTAGCTATTCAGTTCTATTAATAACATTCTCCTGGACAGAGAGTCATTACCTGCTGTTTAAGGTGTCACAGCCCAGAGGTACAGGCCACAATCTTAACTCAATTAAAATGAAACCGCAACCCTAAAAGGCATGGGCCAATTAGCATCTGCACTGCTGTTACTGCTGCCAAAACACACGCACAGATGCAATACTTCCACAGGAAAGAAAAGTTCCTTTGCCTGGCACAGCTGTTGACATAGTGATACAAATAAAACCTCATCTAGAAACAGTTCCTTCTTTTATCACCAAAAATGATACAGTATTCCTTCAGAAGTTATTTATTAGAATGTAGCAAAAACATTAATTACCTAGAGTTCAGGGAAAAGAAAAAACACATCTTGTACTTTAAAGGAAAGAATATATTGCTTAACAAAATCCCTGGAGTAAATTCTGAACTCTGAATACACCTCCTGTCATCAAGCCGCCCCAGCAGACTTCCGTCATGATTTACAACCTGGATTAGAAGCACACCACAGATATGCTCTAGACATCATGCGGTATTTCCTCAAGAAGTTAAAGCTTTCTCCTGTAAGATTTTTTGCAATATCTAACTAAGGACTCCATGGAGAAGACAGAGTGACGTTCTCCAGCATGACAAAGCTGCAGATGGGAATGAAGTTGGTGGGCACGTCAGCTGACAGGTGGACCTTCAGAGCAGGCAGAGGCCAGGCAGCCCCGTCTGCAGTCCTGGCATTGCCCACGCCTCCACAGCTCAAGCACACGGCCGAATCTTCTTCACGTTACATACGGGTCCTCTGCACACACTCCTCACAGCTCCCCACTGGGAGGGACTGCTGGTCTTGCTCACCTCCCTCCCTGCTCCTCCCCCTACCCTCCTTCCCAATAACTGCCGCTACATCATCTCATTAACCCAGGATCCTTCTAGCATCTCCTCCCTAGAGCTGAGGACGGATGGCTCTGCTTCAAGTGAGCTAGCACAGCTTTTACAGTCGATATGTACGCAAAACAAGACACAGATACTTCATGTTTGGAATGTGATATTCTCGATAAAGCCCCCTTACTGTATAGCGTCAGGTAAAGTCTATGCATGGAGTCAGACGTCCTCAACAAGCAATCAATTTGGTCAGTTTACTTTATTTAAAACATCTTCTTCTGGAGCTTTAGCTAGGCCAGAAAATTTCTTCACACTACTGGTATGGAATACTACTCATGGCACGTCCCTAATGTTTGTTTGGCCTTTTAATCCAGGTTGTCCAGAGTCCCTGGTTTACATTTGCTAATGTGGATTTATTTTTTAACTATAGTCGGCATACGTTATATTAGTTTCAGGTGTATGACACGGTGATTCAACGTTTATCATTACGAAGTGACCGCCGTTAAGTCTAGCGGCCATCTGTCAGCGTACAGGCGTTACAATATTGACTCTACCCCTCTAGTGCATTACAACCCCACGACTTATTTTACAACTGGAAGCTTCTACTTAATTCCTTCTCCCTTTCTGCCCATCTTCCTCACCCCTTCACTCCCTGGCAATCATCAAACAACAATGAGTCTATTTCTGTTTCATTTTGTTTGGTCATTTAAAAAAAATATTCCACATATAAGTGAAACCATACGGCATTTGTCTTTCTCTGTCCAACTTACTTCATTTAATACTCTCTAAGTCCACACTCATGTTGTTGCAAATGACATTTCACTCTTTTTTTATGGCTGAGTAATATTCCTTCACACACACTCACACACACACACACACACACACACACACACACACCCCTTCCATTATTCATCTATGGATGGACACTTAGGTTGCTTCCCTATCTTGGCTATTGTAAACAATGCGGCAATCACCACAGGGGTGCATATATCTTTTCGAACTAGGGTTTTCATTTTTCTTAAATAACCAGAATGGAATTGCTGGATCCTAAGGTAATCATGTTTTTAATTTTCTGAGGAATCTCTGTATTGTTTCCCATCGTGGCTGCACCGATTTGCAATCCCACCTACAGTGCACGAGGGTTCTCTTTTCTCCACATCTTCGTCAGCACTTGTTGTTTGCTGCCTTTTTCATGACAGCCATTCTGACAGGTGTGAGGTGATATCTCATGTGGTTCTGATTTGCATTTTCCTGATAATTAGTAATGTTAAGCACCTTTCCATGTGTCATCTGTATGGCCATCTGTATGTCTACTTTGAGGATATGCCTCTTCAGGTCCTTTGCCCATTTAATTGGATTGCTGGGGTTTTTTTTGACGTTGAGTCATTATGAATCTTTTATGTACTCTGCATATTAACCCTTAATCAGATATATCATTAGCAAGTACCGTCTCCCATTCAATAAGTTGCCTTTTCATTTTGCTGACGGTTTCCTTTGCTGTTCAAAACTTTCTAGTTTACTACAGTCCCATTTGTTTATTTTTTCTTTTGTTGCCCTTGCCCAAGAAGATATATCCAAAAAGACATTCCTAAGAGCGATGTCAAAGAGTTTACTATGTTTTCTTCTAGGATTTTTATGGTTTTAGGTTTTACATTTAAGTCTTTAATCCGTGATATGTATTTATTTTTAAAATGAAAATATTACAATAATGAGGAAGATAATACTAGCAAACATTTGGCCCATAAGATCCATGATCCTTTCAAACAATGAACTGAATGTAGCTAAAGGTTATACAGCAAAAGGTGGTTGCCGTGGCACTGTATTAACTGGAACTCTATTGATTGGTACTTCTTCATATCTACAATACACGGAAACTGGCATTTACCGCAAGAACCAAAGAATCAGTACAGTATGCTGTTAAATTGGAATTACTTTATCATTGTAAAGTAATTCACAAAATAGCTAGAATATTCATCAGAAATGCTATTTTTGTGATCATGCCATATAAGAGTGCTCTTTCTTGAATGGCTTGCTGTCAGTTAACTACATCTGGCATTTTCACCTTCATCTATCAAATTAATTGTGAAAAACCAATTGCAAATAATAAATAATCACACAGATGTCCAATGAAACCAAATTCTCTATTTTAAGGTTTTAAAGAATTAAGTAAAAAATGGCTGCACCCTATATATCAAATCTTTATTTAATAAGTCAGTATTGTGGTAGTGGGCTTTAGAGTTTTGGTCGTTTCCCTCCAATCCTAGCCCGACCTCAATCCTCACTCTAGACTCCCAATTCATGTCCTAGGCTATCAGAACAGACTTGAGATTGATGACTTGGCCCCAACATGACCTGACCTTCCAGCAGTATTTCAAGCCACTCTCCGTCACACGAACTGTATTTTAGTCACAGACACTGGCCAGATCCCCGGGATGTTTTTTGCGCTCCTGGCTGGGTTCCTCCAGAGGCACCGCCCGCTGGCCCTGAGCTCCCCTCCTTCACGGCGTCTTTACGGGTTTCGCCCACTGGTGGACCTTCCTTCCGACTCCTGGACTTCCTCTGCCCTCCCTCAGAGCGCTCGTCCCGCACGGTCTGGCGTGTGTGTGTGCACCTGTCTCATGCTCCCCACACTCCTGGAAGGCAGGGCTGGACCTGGATGCTCCCCGCATTGCCTAGCACACGCCTCCCACGTCAATAACTGTTGGCTGCAAAAACAAATGAATGTCCCTTGCTTGCTTTGAGTATCAGGATATGTTATCTGGCGATATGCTCACAGTGCAGTTGAAAGGAATATGACCCCTATGTATGAAAAGAAGGCTGATCCGAAGCGGGTAAGTGCACCTATGAATAGTCCTTTGTCTCCCCCGTGATCTCCCCCAAATCAACTATTCGGTCTACTCCTCAGAAGACTTAGCAAATACCGCACATAAACAAGAGCGAACATCTTTGCCAGACCCCCCCAAGCAGCAGCGTCACACATCCTTCCAGTACCACAGGGATAGCCTACTTGGCAAACTTGAGGTTCACTGTGGTTTTGAAAAGACCATCAAGTGCAACAGCACATAGCAATTCAGGGAAAGTCACACGAATCAGTGGGTACAGGAGAGCTTTATAGAATACCTGAACCTGCTGCGATTCACTGTATGTTCACAGTGACTGACACAAACACTTCAGATCAGGTCTTAGTGCAAACAATTTGCATTGTGATTTTAGTGGTTGTCTATGTACTCTAATCCTTTAGACTAAAATCGGTTAAGAAGAACAAACAGTATATATACAAAGAAGCATTTCTAAGGTCAGTGATAAACTTACCAATTACTTGTAGAAATTCTGTGTTGCTGATCTGTGAGTCACTGATGCTAAAAGTTTCCTCTTGTCTCACCTCTCCCAGCAGAAACCCTTCCTGAAGGTAAGAAAGAAGAGTTGCAGACTAAGAGTGCTGATGACTTCCATTGGAATTAAGAGGAATTTTATAATAATTTTAACAACGATTCAAATACGTTTGCCACATAAACTACTCTTCTATAAACCAACACGACTAAAGTAATCTGAGATCTATTAATCAGATTGTCTGGAAAAAGAATTCCATACAAGATGAGATATTATTTTAATGCTTTCAAGTCCTCCCTGTTTTTTGTTAAAGTAAAAATGAGCAGAGTGAATTTGTCACCTTAATGCTACTAAGTATAACCACCAATGTCAAAAAAGCTCAGGAAGCAGAAATAGTCTAAGCTTCTTTTCTTGAAGGGGCATACAATTCATTTCATTGTTTTAAAAACACTGCAAAAAAAAACCCACCCAAAACAAATAAACAAAACCACTACAAATAAACAAAACCACTACTACTGATAAAAGGATAAAGAAGTTAACACAATGCACAATGAACTGTTTTGCATAGGCTGGTGTGGGACATCAGAATCTCAGCAAATAAAACCTAGCATATGAAAGGTTTTCTCTAATAAATGCAGAGATCAGTTTATTTACACCTTTGGAGAATATACGCCACCAAAATCAATCTGGATTACTCAGCATATAACATACTATTTCATACTTGGTGTCATGTTCAGCATAAGCAGTTGGAGAAGAACATGGACCCTAAATGTCAAAAACCACTTCCCTGCAGAGGGTAAACACACAGGCTGTCCCGGAACCGCCATTCCCAGATACCCACATGGCTTACTCCTTCCCTTCGTTAGGTCCTTTGCTTCCCTGGTCAATGCAACGGAAATAGCATCTGCCAGGCACTCTGTCCCCTTTACCTTGCATTCCTTCTCTTCTAGTCTTCTCACTAAATGCCACATTACATATTTATATAAATAAATAGATGTCTATCCCCCACTACGAGCAGGAACTTCGTGCTTGTTCACTGCTGTATCTCAGCACCTAGCACAGTGCCTAACACACGGAAGGTGCTCAGTACATGCTGCCTGAATAAACTGGTTGAACCAACACACTGTACTATACACCTTTCTACTCTCAGTTGATTATTCGAATCCGTTAAAGAAGTTTAAGAACATTCCCGGTTGAAAGAATGTGAGAGGGTGAGGAAGGAGAGACAGATGCTTTAACAGCATAGCTTTGTACTGAATTAGGGGAGTGGAGTCTCGTAAAATCCCAAATCGCCATTATAGGGCATTTCTCAAATGTGAGTGATATAGGGATCCTCTTATGGAAGACTACTAGTTTGAGAAACACTGACTAAAGAAGCTTGTTTATCTTATAAAAGTGTTTCAGTTATGAGTTCTCACTACAAAAGAGAAACTTTGTAATAGGTTAAAGCATTATTTTAATCAAAGTGAAAAAAAATTTAAAGTTTCTACAGTACTTAAGACCATAAAATTCCTAGTGTTTCAGTCTAGAATCGCCGGATTTAGCAAATAAAAACACAAGATACCCAGTTAAATTTGAATTTCAGACAACAGATAATTTTTAATATAATAATATACTAAAAAATTATTATTCATCTGAAATTCAAACTTGACTGAGTGTCCTCTATTTTACCCGGCAACTCTATCCCAGTCCTCAGTTTGAAAAAGTCAACAGTGACATCAAGACATTCTAAAGCCAAGTATAAAATGAACGCGTATTTATCTACTGGTCTGGGATTATGTGAGCCACTGTTACTTTATACCAAGAGTAGGCAAACTACAGTATTTGGGCTAAAACCAGCCTAATGCTTTTTATTGTACAGCCTACAAACTAAGAATGAATGCTTTCTACACTTTTGAATGGATGAAAAAATTAAAATAGAAATAATATTTCATAGTGTGAAAATTATGTAAAATTCAAATTTTAATGTGCATAAAGTTTATTTACCATCTGTGGCTGCCTTCTCCGTAAACCGTAGAGTTGAGTAGTTGCTACAGAGAGCATATGGCTCTCAAAGCCTAAAATACTTACGCAGCTCTTCATAGAAAAAGTTTGGTAACCCCAGCTCTATTAAACTAATTTTTTGCCTGGACAAAACCAGAATGAACTACAAAGGCAAATTCTTGTTCTTCAACTTTAAAATATATACAATTAAAATACAATTGAAATTACTTTAAAGTATTCCACATATATAATGTGGCAAGGTTAATATAACAGTAGTTTGTTATACGATACAGTTACAAACTACTGTCATTGGTGAAAATTTCCATGAGGTCTAACACCGTATCTGGCACAGCATAGATGGTGAACAGAGAGCTCTTGAATTAAATTAATAACAATCCAAGCCTCATGGCCGTCTCACTACAAGTTGTAGAAAACCCAACCACTTTTCAACAGGTAACTTCTTACAATAAGCGTGTCTTATATATAAACTGTGATATTATCAGGCACTCCAAAAATTAGAGAGATTAAGAGGCATCATTGAAACCATATTCAATACTCCCACGGACACTAGCAGCGTCGCAAACCACCTATTGTGGAACTTCATTACATTATTAAAGAGCTGGCTGCAGTATCAAAGGCCTTAAGTGTCCAGAGACAGGAGCCGCCTCTGGAAAAACCCATGTTGTGTATATTACATTAATCTCTGTCATCAGCCCTGAAGAGAAGAAAGGTAGATTAATGCTATCCAATTTACTAATGGAATCACCTCTCTATGAAATGTTTTTATTAATGGATTGCTGACATCAAACCAACTCCAGCTCCTTCTTCTGCAGGGTATTATTTTGCTGTGTAATGACACACACTCCTATCTTACACGCACACATAGAATGAACGTGATAATTCACTTTTAACATCATTTAAAATAATCCCCAATGTAGTGAACAAATTAAACACGCGTTTAGGATTAAAAAAAAATTACCTAGTTTCAGAAAGAATTTCCATTCAGAGGTCAGTGACATTAAAAGACAATCGGAAAAATAAAGACACTGAAGCAGACAGGCTCTGCTCTCTCTGTGGGCTCCAAAGCCTATTCATTTCCGATCAGTCTGTCATACGTAGGCCTGTCACTTCCCTATTTCACTGTGACTTAGTTCCGCGGTCTCAGAACATTCGCCAAGGAACTAAACGTGCAACTTTAAGGCAAGTAGACCCTACACCTACCACTCCTGTTTAAATTCTCCATTTCAATAGAGAAAACACACGATCATATCTAACAAGGATGAACAGTGACAACCATGGTTTCCCTCGTCGCACCCCACGACAACCTGTAAGACGAGCGGGTGGGGCTGGGTGCCTCGGCTCCTTCCCGACCCCGGGCTCCCCTCTCCAGTCGAGAAGCCTGACACCCAGGGAGGGGCAGGCGCTCGGTTTCCACTACGCGACTATTGACACTGCCAGCAGCCGGCAGGGACAGCTTGGCTAAACCGGAGATTGCTGTCCCAGGACGGCAAGGTGGCGGAAGGCACCGAAGGAGGGAGCCCATCCGGGGAGCCAAAGAGTCCTGGGCAGCAGGAGCTCGCCAGGGGCGGGAGCAGCCGGGGGTCACTAGACCCTCGGGCCGGCCCGGGAGCCCGAGGGGGCGACCCGCAAGTGATCCCGGCTTCGTCCGAGACGGAAGCTGGGGGCCCCAGCAGCCACGGCGCGGGGCCCGGCACCTACGTGGTCGGCGTTGCTGTTGGCGCTGTGGAAACACACAGCGCTGAAGGTGTAGCCCGAAATGGAAGCCGCCATGATGGAAATCTCCAACTCCCCCATCATGCCCCGCGGAGGGCACGCAGCCTTCCGGCCGGCCTCGCTCACTGGCATCCTGGGAAATGAAGTCCTCCGACGGTGAGGCCCGCGTGCCCCGGCTCCCCGCAAGGAGGGCTGAGAAGTGCAGGTGGAGGCGATCAGAACGATTCCCGCACTGCATCCTCCGGTGGGTCTCGCGCTCAGCACACCCCAGACATTGCCTCTTCCGTATAACCCTTTAGAGTTGCGCAAACCATTTTTTCTTTTTGCAAATAAAACTATTAGTGTTAAAGGCCAACATTTGCCATGCTCAGAGGTGAAAGGATGGAGATGGTTGAGGCAATTGTACGGTTTTGGGTTTGATGTGGAAGTAAAATGATTTCAAACTCCACGTGATCATCTGGTTGTAATGTCAAGTATATAGTGCCGGGGAGAGAGGAAGCGGTATTACAATAACCCAGACGTGGGATGATGGACAGTGGTTTTGGATGACGGACAGTGGTTCGGGAGTGGTTAGAAAAGAAATGGTGATTGTAGTGTAGGTGGTAAGAAGCGAATGGATTCTGGGTACAAAAGGATACACATTTAATGAACAATAACGGAAAGAGGAAAAAATAAGTAAAAGTGAAAATAAACTCTGGAAAAGTTAGGAAAAGAAACTCCAGGAAGGAGCTAACCTTTCTAATCATTATGCTTTGATTTGTTCAACCTTTCCTTTTCAAAACTGGGCCCTGGAACTCCCGTGAAAATCCTACCACACTCTTTCCAAGCTCAGAAAAACAGATCTGTTTTCTGATAGTTTTACAGAATAACCTTGGAATCATTCTTGACACCCCACATTGATCACCAGTTTTCAAAATACATAAAAATATTTGGAGGCTGTTGCAATGGCTCCACTAATCTGTGAGCCTGAGCAACCCAAAGAAGGCAGAGTGAATGGTAGTGACAGGATTGAAAAATTCCCCTGAGTCCAGAGACCAAGGGAAGACTAGGAAGAGCTGTGTGCGGAGTGTGAGGGAAGGACAAGAATGATGCTCTTCTTTGGGAGATGGTGGGATGGCCAGGGACCAATTGAATACAGAACACAGGGAAGAGAGGGGTTGGAAGCATAGGGGCAGTGGGAGAAGGACATGCAAGACAGTTTGGTTTTGAACAGGCTGAGTTTAATATAACAAGGAACATCTAGGCAGCTGGAAGAGAAGTCTGGAGCTCAGGGTAGAGGATGGAATTAGAAGTCACTAATAATAAGAACGATTGTTAACATTCACTGAACAACGATTTATGTCAGGGTCTGTTCGAAGCTCTTTACATGTGCAGTGTATTAACTTATTTAATCTTCCTAACGACCCTCCGAAGTGGCCCCATTTTAAACTTCATTTTATGGTTGAAGAAACTGAGCTAGCTTTTATTGAATGTTTATACATCAGGCATGTAGGATTCTACAGGTATTATCTCATTTAATCTCTACAGCTGCCCTATGCCATAGGCACTATTATTAGCCTTGTTATAAAGATGGGCAAACTGAGGAGTTAAGAAACTTGCTCATATTCACACATGATAAGGCCAGGGCTTGTAACCTGGCAATCCAACCTGAGCTGGGTGCCTAGCTCCCTTTTCTAAAGGCTCACTTAACAGCAGGTGGTGCTGGGAGGAAAAAGAGTTTCTAGAAGAGTATGCTAAGTGGCACTGACAGCTACAGAAGATCAAGGGAGGTCAAGCCTAGAACTTAACTCTTGTTTTGCCAACTGGGAAGTAGTTGAAAATTCTTGAAAGCAGTTTCAGAAAAGTTGTAGGTGAGCAGAATTTCAGGCTGCAGGAATTGGCAGAATGTGGACAAGACAGGCAACTTAGAATACTCACAGGGCTTCCCTCCAGCCTCATGTAAGGGGCACCCGGGGGGAGGGATTGTGATCTTTGGCACATTCTAGATTCTCCCAGGTGGTGGCCAGCTCTGATACGATTGAGCTTCTCCACCCACGACTGAGAATCTTGTTACCCCGGGTGATCAGACGTAGTGTCCCAGCAGCCTTCAGGACTAAACAGCCAGAGTAATCCTGGAGCCAGAGAAAGAACTCTGTATAAGCTGTGGGTTTTTCCAGGGCTCAGTACCAACAAGTGTTTTCAGCATCACACACGGCGAAAACAACTTCAGTGTTGGCAAGACATCAGATCGCAGACAGCCTTATCTTTCATGGGCGCTTCGTAATTATAACCTAAAACTTTTTAAGTCCCACTCAGTCACATTCAAGCTTGCTTCCTCTAGCCTCCAGAGCCTAGAAAAGATGAAAACAACCATTCGCCCAGAGCAGCACTAATTGGCAGCAGCATCTGGTAGTTTTTATTACTCTGTAATAAGGTTACTTACGCTCTTTCGTGGGTTCTTTAATCACTGTGCACATGGACTCCCATCTGTCTTTTACCATATTCTATCACCAGTGGTTGCCTGAAGATCTTGGAACATCTTGTGGAGGAGGAGATTTATATTTGGTCCTAACAAGGATTTCTGGGAGCCGGGAAGGCAACTGTTGTTGCTGTTAACCTCCAGGGATTTGTTACTGGGCTCCTGTCTGTGAGTCAACAGAAACGTGGCCTAGGAAACATTCCTTTTGCTTGGAATGCAGCCTCGCGAGAAGCCTTTGAGATCCTTGCCTAGGACATTGGGCCACCCGTATTTCGTTGCTGCTACAGAACCCCTCCACTCCCCAAGACCTTTGGGGCTCAAGTTCTCGTCCACTATATTGCAGAAGTACCGTTTGCAGTCAGGCCAAGAGGCAGAGGCATTTCGGGCTTACTGTTTGGGAGCAATCCCGGAGAACAAGTCACCATCCCTTTCGGGCACAGTATAGGTGAGGAAAGTGACGCACCCGGAGGTTAGGAGTTTGGGACAGGGCCGGGTGCCTGGTGAGGGGCAGAGCTGAGTCAGGCATCCGGGCATCTGGGCTCTCACTTAGCCCTCTTCCACGGCACTCTGATCCCCGTGAGTGGTGTATTTTGGGGTGGGGAGTGGGTCGTAGGGCATTCATTTCTCTGGGCGTAATTTCCATGTTCACCTAGTGACGTCAAGTCAGAAGAGGCCAGAATGTTATTTTCAAGGCGGAATCCCGGCCACGAATGGAATTAGGCGGCAGCCAAATAATGCTGCTCAGATCTGCTCGCCATGTGGAGAGATCAGGTGATTTGTGTGTTTGGGCTGAGCAGTGTCAGCTGTCTTTTTTTCTGCCAGTCTTTTTTTTCCAAAGGCCAATACCTTGAATAGTCCCTTACACATAGGTCCCCAAACACAGTGGCGCTTAGGCAGGCACCTCCAGGAATGCGTGCATCTGATGATGGCCGGAGGGAGCAGGGGAGAGAGGCGAAGTCCAGCCTGGCCCCAGCCTGGCTTAGGAAGCCGGGGGACTTGGTACCAAGGCGGAGCCCAGAACCCGCTTGGGCGGGGAGCAGTAGAGAGGGCGGCCTCCCGTTGCCTAGAGGCGCCGGGATGCGCGTCCGCTCTGCCCGCGCCACGTCTCTATGGCAGCCCGACGGCCGCCGGGGCGCGGAGCGGCATGAGCGCGGGCGCGTGCGGCGGCGACGCCGCAGGGGTCGCGGAGCAGTCCGGGGCGGGCAGTCCCGGAGAGGATGGCTTCGCCCCGTCCGCGTTGGGGACCCAAGAGCAGTGAGTGTGGCACAGGGCAGGGCAAAGCAGGGCAGGGGAGGGTGAGCGGCGCTGCTCGGACTGGGCCCGGGCGCAGGAGATGGAGGGATGCAGCCTTGGGGGGCCCGGTGCTGGGGAGGTCCTCGGGGGCGTGGCGGGAGGAAGCTTCGTGGGGGGATAAGGGGCTCTGCAGGGGTGGAATTCCGAGGGGCCTCCCTGGGGGCGGTTAAGAGGCCTTTCAAGCGTGCGATATCTAAGGGGCTTGTGGCTTTGGGGACTCTCTGAAGATCTTGGGGAGGCCTTTTAGGGGTGTTGAACCCGAAGGGCATGCTTGGGGAACGGGGGCGAGGGCCGGGCTGAAGGACAAGGCTGGTGGGCGAGGGTAAAGGGGCGGGGTGGAGGGGGGCGGGGAAGAGGGAAGAACCGTTGGCCACGCTGCTGGAAAGGCTAAGGGGACGAGGATGGGGATGTGGGAGCTGGGAGGGGTGGGAGTGTAGGATGACCTGCGGAGGGAGCGAGGAGGTAGTGGGGCATCTTGCGGTAGGAGAAAGTGATCTGACCTGAAACAGATGTTCAGTAATTAATGAATTAATAGCTGGGCGATGAACGTGGGGGAAAGGTAAGGATGAGAGGTAGCTTGGGAGGGGGGCGTGAGAGGGAGCAGGGATTCTGGAGCGATGAAGTGGAAGATGAAGATGAAGAGAAGGCGAATGATGGGGGAAGCTGGATTTAAAAGGAGTAAATTTTAAAACTTAACCTTTAATGAGCGTTTGCTTATCTTTGGTGAGTTCCATTGTCGGTAACCACTGTGTTCGTAGAAAATCCTTGTTTCTGCACATTTTAAACCGAAACGTGCTGTATTACACTATGCCTGTACAGTCAAGTTTTGGACTTGTGTTTTAAAATAAGGAATACTTGAACAAAATACTTAGTAATTTTTAAGTTAAAATATAGCATTTTTAGGTGCCAGGTAGTGTTCTAAGTGCTTTATACATGTCAATTTATTCTGCTTGTTTATGTCTTTCATTTTTTAAACACAAGGCTGTTAAGATATTGAGCTTTATGCACTTATTGGTAGTACTAATGTTTTAAGCGTCTGCATAAACATCTTTAATATATTAGAAACATACATTTAATTCATGATACAGTTTAATGCAAGAATCTTACTTTGAGTTTGATCATTTATGTAGCTGGGATGCTGTCTACGAGAGAGAACTGCGCGCTTTCCAGGAATGTGGAGATAGAGGAGAAATCTGGTGAGTTACACAAGATGCTGGAATTATGATTCAGAAGATCGTGTGTATCCTTGTGTCTTAAGTGCTCATCCCAAAGAAAGACGGCCTGAACATCTTGGGAACCTTGGACTAATTCTGGCTTTAGTGGGTAGATTTTTAAAAAATCTCTTTTTTCGTTTTTTAATGACCCAGATTTAAATTTGATGATTGTATTGGAAAATTATTCTCATCCTATAGCTTTTAAAAGTTAAAAAAATTTTAATAAGCAATAAAACTTTGAGTGACCAATATGTATAAGTGTTAATGCTGGTATAGCGTAACACTGATGAGTAATATACCAACCTTATCTATTTGTTTTATTTTGGGGTGTGTGTTTTCCTAAATAGTAGTAGAGAGGAAGCTTGAGCAATCATATATTCTTACTTTCAAAAAAGATGTAATTGAGCGTATCGAATAATCTGCTTAAAAGGAATATAGCTGTAACTTTTGCTCTATATCCCTCTGTTACTTGATTGACTTATTCTTTATTTTTAATAGGTTTGGAGAAGAGAGTATGAAGCGCCTTATACGGTGGATGCAGAAACACAAGATTCCGTTGGATGCTTCAGTGCTTGACATTGGAACTGGAAATGGTGTTTTCCTGGTTGAACTTGTTGGTACTTTTAGTATTCATGTGTTAAAGCCAGATTTTAAAATGAAATTAAAAAAATTGGCAGTTGAGTATACTAACCATCTAAGGTAGTAAAGCAGCCCTACCACTTACTTTGAAAAGTCACATGGTATGAGAGGGAGGCTGCATGGATTGTGAGGAAAAAACTGAGTGAGAGGCTAGGTTTCACATGCTGGTTGAGTTCTTTTTTTTTTTTTTTTTTTTTAATTTTTTTGCGTATAAATGTCACATTGTTCCATTTGTCATTTGTTGAAATGATTATCCTTTCTCCATTACGTTGAGTTTTACCTGTTTTTGACTTGATGTAAATGATATATTTCATTGGGCATGCACTTTTTCTTTTCCATCTGGCTTCTTTGGGTGAACATGGATTTGTGAGGTTTATTCATGTTTCTTCATGTTATTTAGTTATTCACTCATACATTCATTCATTCTCCTGTTGATGGATATTTGGGCTGTTACCAGTATTATTGTGAATATTGCCTACCAGTTTTCCAAAACTGGTAGTTCTACTAGTTTGCACGCCTACTGACAGTGTGTGAGAATTCCAGTTGCTGTATGTCTTTGCCGACACCTGGTTTTTTCAGTATATGCGGTTTCAGTGATGTCGGTAGGTGTGCAGTAGTGTCGATGGTCATTTCTTTGGTGACTGAAGATCTCGAGCACATTGTCATATGTTTTTTGGCTACTTGACTATTTTTGGTGGTGTTTAAGTTTTCTTGCACATTTAAAAAGCTGAGTTGCTTGTCTTTTTCTTACTGGTTTATAGTAGTTTTTTATATTTCCGTATATATGATCTTTTAATTGCAAATACTTTGATCTAGTCTGTGTGGCTTGCCTTTTCACCTTTGTAATGTTATCTTTTGATGATTAGTAGTTTTTAATTTTATTAAAGTTTAACATACCAGTTTAAAAAAGTGATTAGTGCTTTGTGAGTATCTTTGCCTCCCCAAAGTCATAAAGATATTTTCCTATGTGTTCTAGAAGCTTTATTGTTTTCCTTTTCACATTTAGGACCCAATTAATTGGTGTGTGTTGTGTGAGAGAGGTTGATGTTTATTTTTTCCCTATGAATGTCCAGATAACCCAGCACCATATACTGAAATATCCTTTCCCCCCGTTGCACCTCTGTCCTGTCAAGTAATGGTGTATATTCAGGCTTGTTTCTGGATCTGCTGTTCTATTCCTTATTTTTATTTTTTTTTCTTTTTTAACCTTACGTCAGTGCTGTATTATCCTAATTACTGCAGCTTTATAAGTTTTCATATTTGGTTAATGTAAGTTCTCAAACTTTGATATTTTCTACTGTTTACTTGGTGGTGTCACTTAGCTCTTTGTGTACTTATTTAAATTTTAGAATCCTATCACTTTCCAGAGAAAAAACTCCTGGGATTTTGGTTAGGATTGCATTGAATGTACAAATCAATTTGAGGAGGATTTACATCTTTATAGTAATGAGTCTCTGATGTATTATTCTTCATTTTCTCTCAGTAATATTTTGTAATTTCTTCTGTAGAGATCTTATATCTTTTTGTAGATTGATTCCCAGATGTTTGTATTTTTGTTGTTAAAATTGTTATTGTTATGCTTTTAAAACTTCATTTTCTAGTTGTCTGTTAGTATATAGAAGTACAACAGATTTTTATAATGATCTTATATCTAGTAATTCACATATTAGTTCTAATAAAGATTTTTTTTTGTATTTTTTAGTGTATATAGTAATGCCATGTATAAATAATTTTATTTCTTCTCTTCCAATCTCAATATCTTATTTCTTAAAATGCTGTTTGCAATGTTGAATAGAAATCATAAAGGCTGATAACCTTGTAACATTGCCTATTATACGAGAAAAGCTATTAATATTTCACCGTTAAATATGTAAGCTGTAGGTTTATAGTCTTATCAGATTGTGTGTGTTTCTTTGTATCCCTGAGATTTTAATCGTAAATGGGTGTGGAATTTGATTAGTTGCTTTCTTTGTTATCCATTGAGATGATCGGATGATTTTTCTTCTTGATTCTGTTAATGTCAAATTGATTGATTTTGGGAGGCATCTAAATTTTTTTTTTTTTTTTTAGGAGAGGCAACCCTTCGTTGACCTCACAGATCGCAAGGACCTTGTCATTTTACAATCCCTTATTTTTTTTTTTTTTATGCCTATAATACCTGGTTTGTTTTTTTATGCCTATAATACCTGGTTTTTCTAGGTGGTCTCCCATCCAAGTACTAACCAGGTCCGATCCTGCTTAGCTTCCGAGATTAGACGGGATCGGGGTAGCATGGACGTCAACCTACATTTTTTCAGTTGATATTTTTTATTGAGATAATTTCAGTGATCAATTGTTCAATGTTAAAACCAACTTCCATTCCTGAAGTAAACCAAGTTTGATTGTGGTGTATTATCCTTTTCATGTATTGTTGGACTTGAGTTGATATTTTCTTAGGATTTGTATAGTTTCATGAGAGATTTGCTAGTAATTTTCCTTACTTGCAATTTCCATGCGAGGTTTTCATATAAAGGTTATGCTGGCCTCATATAATGATATGGGAAGTGTGTCTTTTTTTATTCTTCGGGAGATTTTGTGTAAGTTGCCTTTGTTTCTTCCTTAAATGTTTGGAAGAATTCATGGGGATAGCCTTTGGATGTGGAGATTTTTTTTGTAGAATTTGAGTCAGTTTTGTGTTTTTTAAGAAATTTATCCATTTACCTAAATTTAAAAATTTTATTGGCATGAAGTTATTCATAATTTCTTGTTCAACTTTGAAAAATTAACGTGTAAAATCGACCCTTTTGTTACAGTTTTATGAATTTTAACACATGCTGACATTCATATAGTCATCATCACAAGATGTAGAGTAGTTCCGTCCATCTGGAAAGCTCTTACGCTAGCCTATGTGGCCACACCTTTTCCACCAGGTAGCCATTGATCAGTTCTGTCACTAGCTCATTGCTAGAAATATAGTTGCTTTTCGTGTGTTGCCCTTGTATCCTGTTTTCTTAGTTCTATGAGTGTTGTGGTGAATTTCCTTATGTAAACATGTCATTTGTGAATAGGGGCAGTTTTGTTTCTTCCTTTCCGATCTGTATGCCTTTTATTTCTTTTTCTTGTCTAATTAAAGTGGGTCTTCCAATTCATTGTTTGACTAGGAGTGATGACAGGGCATTCCTGCATTGTTCTGAGTTTAGGGGATAATTCTTCAATTTTTCACTATTGAAGTATGATGTTAGCTGTAGGATGTTTTTCGATGCCCTTTATCAGGTTGAAGTATTTCTCTTCTATTTCTAGAATGAATGTTGAATTTTGTAAATTAAAAAAAAATGTTTTTACATCAAAGAATATAATCATGAGCTTTTTCTCTTTTTGACTATCAGTATGGTGGATTATATAGATTGAGTTTTAGTTATTGAACCAGCATTGCATTCCTGGAATAAACTCCATTTGCTGGAGCTTATTAATAAGCTCTTTTTATACATTGCTGGATTCAATTTGTTAATATTTTGTTGGGAACTTATAACAGCCGTATTCTTGTGTTCTTGGGGGATATTGGTCTGCAGTTTTCCTTTATTGTACTGTCCCTTCTGAACGTTTTATATAAATAGAATCCTACAATAGGTAGCCTGTCGTGTCTGGCTTCCTTCACCTAACCTAACGTTCTCAGAGTTCATCTGTGTTATAGCATGTAACCAGTACTTCATACCTTTCTTGGTCAAATATTCCATTGTATGGCTGTACCATCTTTTGTTTATCCATTCATCAGTGGACATTTAGGTTTCTACTTTTTGGCTGTTAAGAAAAATGCTGCTGTGAAAATTCGTATCCAAGTTTTGTGTGGACTTACGTTTTCATTTCTCTTGGGTGTATACCTTGGGTCATATGGTTGCCTATGTTTAATATTTTGAGGCATTGCTAGGCTGTTTTCACGGTGGCTGTACCATCATACTTTTCCACCAGTGCGGTATGAGATTTCCGGTTTCTCCATATTCTTACCAACACTTCTCATTGTCTGTCTTTTTGATTACAGCCATCCAAGTAGGGGTAAAGTTCAATTTTGTATGATATTATCTTTTTCATTTTTTACTTTTAACCTGCCTATATTGTTATATTTGAAGTGAATTTATTGTGATTAGCATACAGTTGGGTCATGTTTTTTATTTATTTTTACAATCTCTACCCTTTAATTGGTGTATTTTGAACATTTACATTTAATTTAACTATTAATAGGTTGATTTAGGTTTATTTACCATTTTATTATTTACTTTTTATTACCTCTGTTTTTTATTTCTTTTCTCGTTTCCTGCTTCTTTTGTTTTATTCGAACATTTTTTAGTATTCCATTTTAGTTAGATATATCTATTTCTATATATGTCTTTGTATAGCTTTTTTTAGTGACTGCTGTAAAGATTTGACTATAACCATGTATGGCTTGTTTATTGTTTGCAGATTATAATAAACATACCTTTCACAGTCTACTTAGAAGCAATGGTTTACTGTTTCAAGTGGAATATAGAAAACCTTACCACGTATGGTTTTTTTATATTCCCCACTTTATATTGCAGTTATCTGAAATATTACCTTTCTGGACATTGAAAATCTTTCGGATAATGCTATAATTTTTTCTTTTAAACATTAAACATATTTTAAAGAACTCAGGAGGAAAATAATAGTTAATTGTATTTTCCCAGATATTTACTTTTGTTGCTCTTCCTTCCTCCCTTATCTTTTAAGTTTGTTTGTTTGTTTTTGGTATTATTTCTGTTCTGTGTAAATAACTTTATTTAGGAATTCTTTTCAAGAGATTATTTTGGCAATAAATTTTCTTAGTATTTCTTCATCTGACAATGTCTTTATTTCGCCTTTATTCCTAGGAGGTGTTTTTGCAGAATATAGAATTCTTAACTGTTCTTTTCTTTCAGTACTTTAAATATGTTATATCACTTCTTTCTGACATCCATGGTTTCTGATAAGAAATCTGCAATCATTTAAACTGTTGTGTTTCTATAAGTAATGCACTTTTTTTTCCTGAATGCTTTCAAGATTTTTTTCAGTGTCTTAGTTTTTAGCGATTTGCTTATGATGTACTGCTGCTTAAATTTCCATGTGCGTATCCTATTTGGGGTTCACTGAGCTTTTTGAATCTGAGAACTCATGTCTTTTGTCAAATTTAGGATATTTTAAAACTTTGTTTCCTCAAAATCATTTTTTCTGTGCCACTCTTCTTTCTTTTTGGTAGTATTAAGTGTTAGACTGTTTTCTATTCCAAAGGTCCCAGAGGCTCTGTTTATTTTTTCCCGTTCTCCTCTTTGTTGATCAGATTTGATAGTTTCTACCGCTATGTCTTCAAGTTCACTGACTTTTCTTAGGTCATTTTTATTTTGGCATTGAATCCATATATTGGTTGATAGTCTCTTAAGGCTCTTTGAAGTTCTCCCACATATTTTCTTTATTTACCTTTGTGATGTATTTGTTGTAGAAGGCAGTATATTAGTCCCAAATTAGGAATCTAACTTCTACAGTATCATGTAATGTGTTTTCCTTATATTTTCTGTAGGTTGGAAGTTAGATCTTGAATAAGGGTCAGTAAACTATAGTTTGTGAGTCAGATCTGGGTTTTCACTGTTTTTATAAATATTATTGGAATACAACTACACTCACATTTACATAATACGTGTGGCTGCGTATGTGCTGCAGTGGCAGAACTGAGTAGTTGTGACAGGGACTGTAGGGCTGGCAAAGCCTAAAATACTTACGCTGTTTTTTTTTGTTTGTTTGTTTTGTTTTTAAAGAAAATGTGTGCTCTGATCGTGAGTTTTATCAGATTTTTTTTAAACAACTATACTTAATAAGTGGAGGTATACATTTGACTATGTGGCACATAATGAATTTTTATCCGTATTTTTTTAATAACCATTGCTTGTAGTGAGTATTTTTTCAGTGATCATCCACATTTTTGATGCATAACTATGTATTTTTTGCCAGATCTATAAGTTTAGATTGGACTTTTCTTTTGTCATCTTTGGCTTTCATTCTTTATGACTCACTGCTTGTCATCAGTCATATTGTTGGTCTTTTGTAGTAATTTCTCACCCTGTATTCCCCACTCTTCACTCCTAGTCCCTGGATGCTTTTGAGATTTTTCTGGTTTTGATTTCATCAGATCTCTTATACTTTACTGGTTTTGTTTTTTTCATGCCTTAGCACCACAGTACTTCTTGAATCTATGTTGGGGTCCTTCATTGGTATTAGAAGATTCTACCATTATACAACTTTCTCTTCTGCCCCATTCTCATTTTTTCTTCTAAGATTCCTATTATATGTGTTAGATGTTATACTTTGTGCCGTATTGTATCTTCTTTGTTCTTCACATTTTTTGATTTTCTATCTTTTCATCATTCTGTGCTTAACAAGGACATTTTCTTCTGACCTTTCTTCTAATTCACTGTTTTTTTCTGTGTCTGATCTGTTATCAATCCCACCTTTCACTTTTTTTAATAATTGCATTTTTCATTGCTGTTTTTTGTTTGGTTCTTTGTTATAGTTTTCAGTTCTCTGCCAAATCCTGTAATTGTTACTCATTTCAGTTTTAAAAATCTGTTTATCATTGCTTGGATCTTTTGTGGGTCTTTTTCTAATTTTAGTTTTTTCCCCGTGGTTTTTGGTTATTTATTGCTTCCTTGAATGTCTTTTTATTTTTCACTGAGTGCCAGAAATTAAACATGAAAAATGTTGGGAGACACTTTGAGGCTTTGGATGATCTATAAATCTAAAATATCCACACAGGATTTTTATAAGTTCTGTTAGAAGAATAAACACGGGAGAAGAGAGAATGGGTATGAATCAAGTAATAGAATTGTCCTGTGTTCTAGGTCTGACAGAGAAGGAATTAAGGGAAAAAGATGGAAAAAATGAAGACTTCAGAGTATATGGAAACAGCTTGGAAGAGTAGGAGGTTGGCATCAAAGAAGAGATATTAATTAGATCTTAAGATTACAAATAATGAAAGGGAACAACATGCTTTATGGAAATAATTGGTATGTTCCTTGACTTTAGATTAGGAGTCAGGCACAGGGCTGAAAAGTCTGGGGCAGTCTTGATGGGGTCGGAGTAGGTTACGTTTTAAAGGAAGTAATCATTAAGTAAATCGTAAAGAGCAGGAAGAGCGTTTCAGGCTACAGCTGTGCTGTGTGTTGCAACTTCTTTTCTTCTTAGACTTCCTCTGAGATGACCTTTAGCCTGATTCGTCTGAGATGTTCAGCTTAGTTCGGGGGTGAGGGTGAGGACTAGAAGCCATCCTGCTTTGCCACAGGAACCGCACACCCTTAGTTAGGTTCACATGGCTAGAGAGTGGCTGGGACGACAGCTTCAGTCTCGAAGCTCCTAAGTCCAGTGAGCTTCCTTTAACTCTTTAGGAGCTTCAATACCTGCTTAACCTACCCCAGCTTTTATTTTTAAATTTCTATTGGAATGTATGAAATTACTTCAAAAACAAAAACAATGTAAGTTGATTGATAATCACATGGCTGTTGGAGAGTTGTATTATTAATTATTGAAAGAAAAATGTTAAATCAGGAACTTATTACATATACATTTAGTTTATTCATATCATTTAATTCTGTTAAGTAAAATGTATGACAGATTTTTGTGAGACTCAGCTTATCAACATCAGAAGTTAATACTACATTTTTCTGCTTGATGGCAGCAATATTACACATGCATGTTTGCTCATTATCTTTGAGAAAATGAATTTCCTTTCGAAAAATAAATCAACTATTATAAAAGCAATGAATTGTCACATTATATAAATTTAAACTTTTAGTTTCTATTTTGATTCTGCAATAAAATTTAAGCCTGTGATTATTGGATGGTATAGGTTACTTGATCTATTAAAAACAAATAAAACAGCCCCAGTCCTAACGGGATATTTTATTTCATAGGCAAAACAGTATATTAAAACTTATTAAAACTAAAATATAAAATTCTCTGTCTCCAGGCAAAATTGGGTTTTTCTGATATTACTGGAATCGATTACTCTCCTTCTGCAATACAGCTTTCTGGAAGTATTATAGAGAAAGAAGGTTTATCTAACATTAAGTTGAAGGTAACTTATTTACATTACTATAACTTATTTTTATTTCTAATATAAGTTATAAAGTTTAAATGTTTCTAAAGTATATTAATTTGTTGACATCTGAACTCATACAAACTAAGAATCAATCATAAGTAATCCAAAATGAAACAGTTTTAGGTAACTATTAAAATTTTGAGTCTTGTCAGCTTGGAGAAGTTATTTTTTCTTCTTAGGCTTGTGCAAGTGTGTTCATTCCTTCCACCTACCTCAGGTGATGGCAGATAAGATAGGAATAATAGCTAACTTTGGGTTAACGAGATCAAGAGATCAAAACGTTGTAAATGCCTGAAGTGATAATACCACAAATAATAACTAACTTTGGGTTAATTAGATCAAAAAGTTGTAAGTGCCTAAAGTGATAGTTTAGTTTATTTTTGTGATCTGTGAGGAGATGATGTCTCTTGCATTATATTTCTAGCTTAGGCTTCTCTTTTAGATTTATGTAAAAACTACATTCTACGGTTCCCCTTAGATAGCTAATAGTCTCTCAATCGAAAATGAAATTCCCGGTTTCCTCCTTAAACCCTCATCTCCCACCTACTCCCCATGTCTATTAAGGAGATCGCCATTCATTCACCAGTTACATTCACCCAAACCCAGGAAGTCATCCTGGATCCTTCTCTTTCCTTTAAATCTTATATCCATGTGTGTTGGTTTTATTTTGAAAGCGTGTGAGGAACATGATCATCCCTTGATATCACTGCCACCTCCCAAGTCCAAGCCACCACCATTTCCACTCCCACGTCCATCACACAGGGCAGTCAGACTTCTCTCCTAAAATGTGACTCAGCACCTGGGACTTCCTTGCTCACCTGCATCCACGGGCTTCCCCACTGCAGCCAGAGTGGCATCTGAACCCACCCAGCCTTACGGAGCCCTCGTGGCCTGCCTCTCGCCCTCTCTGTCACGGACGCTGCAGTTGCACTGCTTGCTTTCTGCTGCTGACACGTGTCAAGCCTCTTGTTCCCCAGTCTCTTCACTGTTCTCAGCCCAGAGCAGTCAGTCTCGCCTCCGCTCTCAGCTTGTTTGTCCATCCTCGTCTTTCGTATCTCTGTTCAGACCTTACTGTCTTAGGCCTTTTCTGACTACCTTTCCTAAGACTTTTCTCTTCCCTGTCACTGCCTTCATTATTCTGTTTTTATTTACTTCATAGCACTTTCCCTGAAATTATTTGTTTAGCGGATTCATTATTTGCTTCTCCCTTTAGAGAATATAAGATACAACTGTTATGTTGCTGTTATATTCCTGGAGCCTGAAAAGTGCCTGCATATAATAGGTGTCTACAAAATATTTGTTGACTAAATGTGTACTTTCACGCAGGTTTTTAGGAGAGGAGCTCCTCCAAACTGCTCTTGAGAGCGGTAGGCATGATTTACTGTGGTGTGATGAGTACTTCGGTGTGGGGGAGGGGGAAACGGTGGATGTGAATGTGAGCGCCACGTCGAGGGATTTTCAGATAATACACCGTTTACGATGACTTTATTAAGTTTGAGTGCATAATCATCAGCTAATTGTGTACTTTCGTAGGTAGCTTTACAGAATTAATATTATTGGCAAATTATTTTGAATATTTTATGAAATTGAGGCAGCAGACTATTTCAGATAGTTATAACGTTATCAGTAGGTTATTGAAAATGAATGAAAAAAGAAAAATGAATGAGATGCTGATGTATGACTTACTAAATTCTAAAGTGAATGGTATTTATAAAGTTAAGTAATTGCAGTTTAAAGAGTCATTTGGTTTCTTATTCAGTATATCAGTTGCTTTGTAAGCTGCTGAGTCAAGGCAAAAGAACTTTTATCTACCTCGTTTATTTTGGATCATACAATGAGTAATATCAGCTGAAAATCATCTAATTTCCAGTGACCTGTTTGAGTTCCAGATAATTTTTGCCATTTTTAAGAATAGGTCAGATACTCTGCTTTCTGACAGAAGTAGTGTTTTCATAAGCCAGGCCCGTGAGCTGTTACGTGCTGGCATCGTTAGGCAGCCACCTGGCTTTGATTTGTGTCCAAATTTGTAGAGATTTGGAATGTCCAGGAAACTCTGTCAGTCTTACTAATCTTAGCTTTAATGATCTTGAAATGCAGCACATAAAAGTTAGCTATAAAGTTGAAAATATGTTTATTACATGTAAAATACCATCGTAATGAATGGGTCCTTTTATCTATAACTTTTTACAGATTGTCACTTCAGTTCAGTAAAGAGCGTGTGTGAATTGTCCTCACGTAGACATTGATTTTTAATCTAGGTAGAAGACTTTTTGAATCTTTCCGCAAAGCTGTCTGGATTTCATGTTTGCATTGACAAAGGGACATTTGATGCCATAAGCCTTAATCCTGATGGGGCAGCTGAGAAGAGGAAGCAGTATGTGAAATCTCTCTCCAGGGCGCTGAATGTGAAGGGCTTTTTTCTCATAACCTCATGTAATTGGACCAAGGAGGAGTTGCTAGAGGAATTCAGTGAAGGTAACTGGCTGTATGTTCAAATGTGCGCCTACCTCAGGTTTAATGCACTTAAATAGGTGGTGTTTTTTTTCTTGGTGTTATGTAATTTTTTTCTTTCCTGTTTGTGGGAATTGTCTGCTTATCATCTCTATTAATATCCTTTGTAGTACTTTTTACTGTATATGCAAAGCACGAAGAAATAATACTGGTTGAGATCCAGATTCCTTTTTAAAAATTTTCCAAGAAATACTGGCAGTTAAGTACTAAAATTTATGAGTCTATAAAAATTAAGTTCATTTAAACTGTATAATCTATTAGAGAATCAAACGAAGAAAGTGCATATATTGTGCTTCTGATTTAATGCACTAGTAATCAGTATATACTAGTAATCAGTATACACTAGTATATACTAGTGATCAGTCAGTAATAGTGGCGATCAGTAATAATGCAAATGGAAGTAGTATTTTTTAAAGTCTTATAGGATGAGAATTTTAATTTTTTCCCCCTCTTTAATTCCACCCCCACTTCCACCCCTGATTTATGGATGTTGCTGTCTCTCTTTTTTTTTAAGAGCTGGATCTCTGAAGGCGGGGTGTCTCCCCCCACATGCTTGGGGCACGCACCCGGCACGCCCGGGGGGCCCGGCACACCGGAGCCTGGCCCGTGGCTCCACATGGGCCGCGAACCCAGGACCTTGTGCGTGTAAAGCAGACGTGCCCAACGCTACACTATGGAGCCGCCCCCAAGAATTTTAATTTTATAGATACTTCATCTTGCTAGTGGTCATTTAGCTATTTAGGGTTTGTCTTCAGTTTTCAGTGTATATGGAATGAGTCACATATACAAAATGTAGGGGCTTGATAATAGAAATACTATTCTTGAGGAAATCTCTACCTTTTTCAAGATTTTTGGTGCCAAGACAGGATCCTCTTCTGTGCCATGAGGAAAATATAATGGGTGCTGTGTCTACACAGTGAAGATTTTGTGAGACTCGATAATCTGTACACACATAGTTTGAGTTCTCTGCCATACTGTTCCTTGCATGTTGTAAGGAACATTTTACCTGCCAGTTTATTTGTGCAGCGCAAGGGCATTTCTTGGAAAGTATTTGGAGAATTTATAACTAGATATTTGCTTGTTTTTTCCTTAGAATCCTTTTCAGATTAAGGTTAAGTTATTTCAAGGACAGAGAGGCATTTTCAGGGTGGAGTATTGATAAATGATAGGGTACTAAATTTGAGGTTAAATTTTGAACTGCGCTTGTCACGAGCTAAGGGGAAATGAATTTATAACCATACCGCATGGATTTGTTTCCTCGCTGTTAATAAGGGACCAGGCAGTAGGAGGGAGAACCCTTAACACACGCCCTTTTGTGTGCATGCAGTGGCTTTGGCAGCTTACAGAACGTAAAACCTGAGGAGTCTGAGGCTTGAAATGGGAGCCTGGGGCTTCATTACTGTTGCCTCTGGAAAACTAGAATTATATGTGATTTACTGTCTTTTATTTCATGCCATTAATTTTATTATCTTCCATGTTAAATTTGTTGCCTTTAGAACTGTCGAGGCCCCGTGTCAGTAGTCTTTCCTTCTTCCTCAAGCTTGACCCTTTGAATAAATGCTCAGAGTTACATTGCGTAGAGCAAGCTCCTTTCCTGGTGTTTAAATACAGGTGTTCTCTCTTACTCCTGGAACCAGCAGACAAAAACATATTTGTCTGTCTTTGATAATGAGGAACAGACTTTAGCCCGGTAAAGAGTGCATAAAAATGGTGTCTGTGTCTGAGAACTACTGAGTAAATTCTTTGACTCATGTTCGGTTTGAGAGCTTACAACAGAATTTAAATAAGTGAAGTGTTACGACAAGGAACGTTAAAGAAATAATTACATTCGCTAGAATGCTTTGAGGCATGCCTCTCTCACAGTGGTTTTTGGAGTTAGCTACCGGACACTGAGCAGAGTACACTGCCACGCATCACTGCTGAGGGTCTCGTCACTGGCGTCTCAAGATTGGCTGCCACGGTCTCTTTTGCATAGAATAAAGCTCGTTTCACCAATCTGTTAAGATTCTTTGCTGCCTTCCTTGTTTGAAACGTAAATGTTCATAAAACATTTGAAATGAAGCTTTCACTTTTCCTTCATAGCTACTTTTGTGTAAACATTTTGTGTTGTCATATGTGTTGGTGAGGATTACTTGAAACGTTTGCCAGATATTAGGGTGTTCTCATTTGATGTCCAAGAAACTTGACTTTCTTACAACTACTGAATTAAACTGCCAAATCCTATTTTACTGCAAAAGTAATCCAGATTCATTAGGAACAATATTGAAAAATGTCCACCCCAACACATAAGCAAAGAGATTAAAATAAAATCATTTGTTATCTGTCTCTGGAATACAACCATTTTTAATATTTTAGTGTATTATCTGTTGAAATATAATAATTTCAGTTCTGTAGAGTTAGTTCAGGGAGTTAAAAAATTAGTCGTGGGAAATTCGCAGACAGTTCCATTTTCTCTTAAAAATTTTTATTGTGAAATATTTAAGCATAAGTAAAATTTTAGAAAGAAACATGGGTGTGTACCCATGTACCCACCGTAATGGCTCCATTTTTCAGTGTTAAAATGTATCATGTTATTAAAAGAACTGTCCTTCGGAAAACTCTTTTATGATCAATTTTTAATGAACATTTTAGCGTTTAGTTATTTGTTAAGATTTAGTGGTTTGATTAAGAATACGAATTACAATGTCTAATGAAAGTATGAAAGACCAAGTGATGAAATAATATATATCTCTTTTACATTTTTTTCTGGTTACAAGAGTTATTTGAGCCTCAAGCTCAAAGCATAGAAACTTAGAAAATGTAGACACCTCCTAAAGGAAAAAAAATTCCCAAACTAACAGTCCATGACTGTGGGAACCATGGTTAATAACAGTGACCAAGACAAGTAAGTCTTGTATTATTTCTTAAAACAAAATAATAAACATTAAATTTACATTTATTTAATAGTTTAGGAAAACACCACATTATCTCATTTCGATCTTTACAGAATCGCTGTAGGTTGAATGGGGCATTGGTATCTGTAGCATCCTTGTGTAGGAGCCGAGGGTCCTGGTCAAGGTCACGACTATGTATCTTTCACCTAGTAAGTAGTAGAGCTGGGACTCCAACCCAGGACTTTAGAATACAAGTCATTTTTAAGCCACACTGTTTTACTTTGAAAGTTACTAGTTCCTTGTCTTCCCAGATCCTTCATTAGTTCAGTTTGGGTTTTGCTTTAGTTACAAAGTATTTTATTGCGGTAAACTATATATAACATTTCAGATTTTCCCTGTAACCATTTTTTAGTGCACAGATCTGTGGCTTGAAGTACATTCACACTGTTGTGCCGCCATCACCACCAGCCACCTCCAGAACTTCGCACTCTACAGATTGATTGTTAACGTCTGCGTTATTAACCTTTCTGTATCAAGTGCTTTCGTATGTGATGGGTCAGCGGCGTTGCTGCAGACAAAGCCCTCAGCGGGGCCTGGTACCTGGTGGGAACATGGTGGCCGCTTCCCACCGATGAGCTGGCAGGGGAGGCCACAGGAGGTGCAGGGGGGCAGAGGTGGCAAACGGGGCGGGGAGGAAACAGCATGGCTGGAAAGAAGGCCTCTTCTCTGCGGTTCGTTTCTGGTCTTGTCTGTTTCTTGTTCAGTTCTGAGTGTTTTGGGGTGTACACACACATTCTGTGCAAGTACAGTAAGTAGAATTGAAAAATCATACATAAAATTCAGTCACATCCCAGTTTGGAATCACATAGTTTCATAAGGGGTTCCAAAGTATATTGTTAATACAGCGTCTCTTCACGGTGAGATCTAATCCCTAATAAGAGTGTCTTGATTTTGTCTGACAGGGTTTGAACTTCTGGAAGAGCTGCCGACACCCACGTTCAGCTTCGGAGGCAGCTCTGGGAGCAGCGTGGCGGCGCTGGTTTTCCAGAAGACGTGAGGCTTCTCCCTGGCCGAGTGCAGTTAGCTGTGTAAAGCAGCTCTGCGTCAAAGTGCACCTGACACAGAAAATGCAAGTGCACATAAATGCTTAGTAAGTACACAGGATGCACGTGTGGAGACGTAGAGGGCTGCTAAAAAAGTCACGAGCACGTGAGTGGTGGGGTTCCAGGGATCAACCCGGAGTAATTGAAAGTTTCTTTTGTATTTGCAATGGAAATGTTTTTCTTTTTGGTTAAAAAATTTTCTGTAACTGCTGAACAGTGGAAAACTTTAAAGCAGTAAATGAATTTACAGAAAACATGTATTTCTTCATTTTTGTGCCTTGGTAAAATTGAATTGGATATAGCTCTTTATTAAGATTGGACCAAACTATTCCGGGGCCAGAATAATAAGCAAAACGACTTTCTTAGTGTTTCATTAGAGCATTTATGAAACACAATAAGCATACTATTTTTGGTTCAATGTTGGTTATTTAAAAAAATTAATATCTGAAAAAATCCTCCAGCCTTCATGTAAATAATTAAAATCAGATAAATATATCAGTCGACAAACAGTCGAGCTTGTATTTTGTGGCTGATGGCATGTGACACACTACGAGGATAAGCAAAGCAGAAGGAGAGACAACCGAGAGGTACTGGTAACGTCAGCGTGACGTTCGCTCACGCCGTCTCCCTGATGCTCCAGTCCCTTCTCCAGGCACGCGTGGCTTGTTCCTGTTTCTGTGTCTCAGACGGCTAGGACACGATGAAACCTGGATCTTTCTCTGGGTCTGACTCCAAAACCCATTCTCTTCCCTAGACATTCTGCTTCCCAGATGCTACGTGTGCGTTTATGGCATGTATAGTTCAGTGGAGAGCTACAGCCAGCATTTAGGAAATCCTGGTAGAGAAGAGGGGCGGTCGCTAGGAGCACGGCAGCTCCGTGCGACGGTGTTGATCTGAGGACTGTGAGAACAGTGGGCCACCCCGCATTCCTTCACCATCTCCCTGCTTGTCTGAGGAGGCTTGTCTGATCCGGAACTGAACGGTGTCGTTCTTCTGGGAAAGGGTGGCATAAGTTATATCTGTACCTACACCAATATATATGTATCTACGTGAGCCCCAAGGGATATGGGGACAAAGATGTTCTGGTTAGGAGTGAATTAGTGAGAGAAACAGTTTTTTAATGTTTTTTGAAATAATAAGGTATATTAATATTTAATGCTGTTTTGTATTTGGGCTAATATTTTAATGTTGGAGTCACAGTATGAGTTTTTAAAAAAGTGATATTGTTTTGATGATTTTTAACTTTTAGTTAGGCCTGTTGGGTTACTGAAGGAACAGAATTTCCGTTTGACAAATGTACTCAATAAGTGTGGCATGGCATGCTTTTATTTTCATTTTTGTCCCATAGTGGGGACAGGGAGGGTGATTCAGTTTAGATCAGCATTAACCAACCATTAAGATTACTGCCTGCCTTGCACAAAATAACTGAAGACATGTATATAAACTTTCAACACACAACATTTGAGAAAAGCTTTAATTTTTAACATCTAAAAAGTGAGAAAGTAAAAAATACGTGGTTAGACTTTTTAAAATACTGTGTTGACTTTACAAACTAGACATGGCATCTCATGCCATGGAAACATACGTGGTTTTCCGATTCATCGCGATCTGGTCTCTGTTGTTTTCCGCAGTGCTCGCTCTCCTTGAACCCGAATGTGATCCCAGTGCGTGAGCACTCCCGGATCGCGAGCTGTCAGGCGTGTGCCGTGTTAAAGCACCAGGCTCACAGACGGAGACACTGGGTTCCATTCACTGATAGCTTGGAATCGGCTTTGTCGAGACCCTCCTCGGTGATGGGTCACTGACTGTCACGTGGTTATGTTTGATCAGTCTGTAAAGATGAAGGTTTTTTTTTTTTTTTTAGTAATCCTGGAGCTGTTGATAAGGTCAGGAAAAGGGAGTTGTCATCTCTTCTTATCAGTTTAATGCTGCTGGAACCAGCCTTTCGGAGGTTGAAATCAGAACCAATGGGAAGTCCATAAATGCTAACAATAAATTCGTATATTCAAATAATTCCCTGCTTTAAAAACCAGGCGAGTCAATGCCCCAGACCACTGAAGCAAGTCAGATACGTTATCATTAAACTTAGTTTTGTTAAATCACAGGAATATGTGGATAGTTGAAAGAAATGACGCCGTTACAGAAGAGCAGCAAGTGATGTAGTGAGTGCTGTGTTCTCTGGATAAGAAGTTGGGATTGTACTTTTATTTCACCAGAAGACACTCTTATTTTGAGGAAACTTGTTTGAAATGCAAACGAGATTTCTCTTTGGAGCCTGCACAGAATCGCTGCTGTTCATTATGATGTTATTACCGCATAGCGGCCGCTTCTGTGGGTGGGAAGTACGCATGCCAGTCCAAAGGGATTTGAGGCCTGAATGGGCGGCTGTACCAGTTAACAAATAGAAAGTTTACGAACCTTCTGTTTTAAGCCAGGTGCACAAGTTAGAGTTGCTTTTTGGGACTGGCGTTTGTGCATACGAGAATCAGACCTGACACTACTCTTGGCAGCTTGACTGAAGCCATTTAAAAATAAGCACCAACTGTCCTTTAAGGATTTTTCTCCCATGCTAGGAGCAGGGAGTTCGCCTTCCTTCTTCATCTGTGACATGCGTGCGGTTGTCCATCTATTTGGTGGGAGAGGGAAGGGAGGTAAACACATACGAAATGTCTTTATATGAATAGTGTGTTTCCACTCACTTATTTGTAAATTTCTGTGATACTGTAATGCTGTACTGTACGTTGACCCTAATTCATATTCATCCAGAGTATAATAGAAACCATAATTTTTAAGGAATCTATCTTAGTAATTTTTATATGGCTTTGAAATAATCTTCCTCAGATTAACATGCAAAGACATCGAGGATCCCTGCTTACGTTCTCTTGAATGGTTTTATTTTATATATTTATGTTTGTGCGCATGTGTCTGGTAGCCTGCAAAGAAAAAAATGCACAAACGTGGAAAGTCAGTTGTTCCCCGGGCCGGCGTCCTCCTGCTGCGGGGAGGCGGGGGTCTGATTCCCCGCGCCAGGCACTGGGAGCTGGGGACAGTGCGCTGCAGAGACCGCCTTCCGAGAGAGCGAGAGGCCAAGTGTCGTGTGTCCCACCGCGGTGAGCTCTGCGGCTGATTGTGTGCGGGGTCGTTGACGGGCTCTGAAAGGCATCTTGTCTGGGACACGTCACTGGAAGGAGGCTGCCCGTTAAGTGGGGCTTGACTCGACGAGCATGGCAGATTGAAGGACAATTGCATAGTGGGAGAAAATGAGGGAACTCGTGTCATTTCTCTCGGTTAGGCCGGAGACAGAGATGTCCTTAGAAGAAGGAGAGCACACGAGCTTGTCTTACTAACCGTTAATTCACGAAAATGAATGCTAATTTATTCTTCATGCACGCCATGCCGTTTGTTAGGAAAGTAGAAGAATAGTGTGAAATGCTTTGGTCGATGGATGGATTCCTGTGTTAGGGCGTAGAAATGAAACCCGACGTGAAGCCGACACACGCCCAGGCCCACAGGCTACGCAAGTGCTGACTAAAACCAGCTCTGCCGTGGGACCCTGAAAAGCGCAGGGTAAGGAGCCTGATGAGTGACTGAACGTGACCTTAGCCGATGCCCTGGAGTGTTGTTGAAAGATCATTCTCGTCCCGCTTAGATGTCAAGATGGGCCCCGGTACCCAGAAGCAAAGAGCTTGCGTCGGTGCTCACTGCGTTCTCAAAACCTTTGCAGCGCAGCACGTTGGGCTGACGCTCGCTCACGGGGCTTCTCTGACCCGGTCTGGACCTGGAGCTGTCGCTGTGTGGCCCTGCCGTCAGGCCCAGCGACACCGAATTCAACAGCGAGACTCATTCCCAAGACGCGAACGTATCACCGTCCTGATTTTGTGGAGAACTCCCAAAACGGGGGTGTGCAGCTGCGGAGGGCACACCCCAGACCCGTACCGCTGCGGGAAGACACCCCAAGCCATCCGTTGGCCCTTGAACTATTCGCAGCTTTCTTGCTTACTTCATCAGAGGAAGATATAAAAACCCAAAATCAATTTTTTTTCATTTTTCACATGGCCCATTCTGAAGAAATGATAACTTCTCCTCTTTATTTTTAAATACGTATTTCTATTTTTACACATGTATTGTTGGCACTGTGTCAGGAAATGATAAGTATGGTACTGAGTGATCTTTATCGTGCATGCTAGCCGGCGAAGAGCTCTTCAAGAAAAGCTGGTCTAATGCGTTTGTTTCCCCAAATACCTGAAAATTTCACGTGAAACCAGCAGTCAGCATCTCCTGGGTGTCATCTGAGGAGCTTAGGAAGAAATAAGAAAGTAGTCTGTGTTTCTCGTTCTTCATTAACGTGCTTACAGACGAAGCAGTTTGTTGTCCTCGTGACTGGGGCAGAACCGAGCGGGCTGGGCCTGCGAGGCTGGCGCTCCCCGCGCTCTCTCGGCTGCAGAGATGGGGGCGCCGTCGGGAGGAGCGGGCTAAATGGGGAAGCGAGTGGGCGCTGCCGCTTCGCATGTTCCTCCCAACCCCTCCTCTAATACGAAAATGTCAGTCCTTTGTTCCCATCTAATTTTAGTACATCCTGGCTAAAAAAAAAAAAGGTTAGGATGTAAAACGTTGGGACGATTTCCAACCATGGGCCTGGGAGGGGGGCTGGGGGTGGGGGGGAGAGTGGAGGGAAGCGGTTCACACCCCGCGTCCGCGTCCGGCCTTGCTGCGCCGCCTCCAGCCCCACGCTGGTGACTTTGCTGACGCAATAGACGCAGATGCGCTGAAGCAGCGATGATTGGGTTTCCCTCCCATGGCCTCAACAAGAAGCCTCTGAATGGGCAGAACCATAATGTGCTGTTTAATAACATAAACCGGGCTGCATTAAAGAGCTGCGTGCACGTTTCGGAAGAAAGGCCTGACGTTGTGAGTGAGACCTGCACGTTGTTATTTGTTCATGGAACCTTGGCTGACTGTGTGTGATTCAGGGAAACTGCCTTTATTGTGAAACTCCTGTTGTTTTGAATGAGAATAGTGTTTGCTGATTTCTGAGAAGCAGTCATAAGGCACGCAAGCCAGTTTATTCTGTCTGGAATTAACTAACAGGTCTGGAAGGAAAGCTCCGATTCCGTCAACAGAGCCGGTCGGGTCCAATCACTGAAAATATAATTTGTATGAGAGATAGGACAGAATTTCCCAGAGGGCTTTGTAGGTGGAAGTGCCAATTGTTGTGGTTATTATTTTAATGAAAAAATGATTAACTGGATTAAACTGCGAGGAGAATTCCATACACTGGACCTCATTGCGAAACAAGCCTGCCTTCTCCAAAGGTCCGTTCATTTGGTGAGCTGCGGCTTCCTCTGGTTCTGCCTGGATGGTAGGCTTACTCTATCCAGAAGTCCGTTTGCTTAACGATTGAATTTTCAGCAAATACATTATCCGATTGTTTTCTCAACATGCAATTTATTTTGGTTTTTATTTTACAGTAACAGATTGTTCTTATTTAAAATCTGGTAAGTAATAGAATACATATCAAAGAGAAACTGTATTTTTTAAATACTGAATCTTGGAGGGAAAGGCGACTGGGACCTGGGCGAGTGACTTTCCCGTCCCGGCGTCGGCGTCCGCCCCACGGCCGGGTGTCGGGTCGGTGGGATGGGGCGTGTGCGGCTGCCGTGAGCGCAGCGGGTGGTACCCCAGTCCTCTGCTCGAGGCTCGCTCAGCTCGGGCTGCCGCAGACGGGGCGGTGGAAATCATAGAGATGTATTTTCTGAAGTCTGGAGGTGAAGGTGCCAGCAAGGGACGTTCCATTCTGTGGCCTCTTCTCTTGGCTCGTAGGCAGCCGCCGTCTGTGTTCACGTGACCCCTCGTGCGAGTCCGCAGGGAGAGGGAGCCTCTGGCAGGCCTCTCCGGTGTCCCTTCCCATGTGGGCACGAATCCCCCCGTGAGGAACCTACCCTTGCTGTCCCCCCTAACCCCGACCGGCTCCCAAAGCCCTGTCTTCCCTGCACCACCGCACTGGGGCTCAGGGTGTGAACATGCGAATTCTGAGGGGACACATTCAGTCCATAATAACCGCTGAAACTGATCTGAGGCTTAGAGAAAAGTCCACAAAATAGGTTTCCTTGTATGTGGGGAGTAGAAATACTCCATTCGCTAAATATCACTTGTTAGGTCACTTCACGGTTCTTTTAAACCAAGGTATCTCTGTATATGAAGAAATACATGTACATCTAAGAAAACACTTGGAACAATCACGTGAGTATTTTTCAATCTAAAAATGTCATGCATTCATTGGTGAACTTTAGATTTGAATATTGATTGATATATATTCGATAGTTCTGTTGGTATTCATTTGACTAGAGATGTTTTATCCAAGAAACTCAGAAATTTACATGTAATTGTTAAGTCAGCCTCTATTTTATGTTTAGAAAGCGTGGGACCAACATTGGGCCTAAGCAGAATTGTGATGATCCGAAGGCTCTCCCTAGGTTGATTCTTCCCTGTGCACACAGAGTGCACACTCACGGGGGACCTGACCTACCACGCGAACGTCCCAGTGCCTAGAGGCTCTTACCTTCTCCTGTCACATAGGGGCCCACCCACGCTGAGTACGGCTCCTAGGTCGGCCCCTCTTAGCTTTGTACCTCTCCGTCCTATCCTGCTTACCTCCTCCGTGAAGGGCCTAATGCGTAGTAGAGAATTATTGAAACTTGCTTTCCCTTCAGTACTTCTATTTGAAGCGGGTTGATACCGTGGAGGTAGAAGCAGTTGTGTAGACTCTATAATTAAGGTGAATATTCAATGAGAAAAATAAATGTGAAGTGGCTTAGCAGGACACCTAGCACACACCAACGCCAAACAAATATTCTTTCTCCAGGGACCTTTCTTAATATATTGAGTTGTCAGGACTTCAATCCTCAGTGTCACCGAGTTCATGCATTTCGTGTCCTTGTAAGGCATGTGTATTTCAGGAGTGATTAGATGAGTGAAGACAGGAGTGCTGGATCAGTGAATGAGAGGGGAAATTTGGAATGGGGGGGGACTTTCAGAACCTCTTAGAAAAAGTTGTCCCATGTAGCTTCTTCCTCAGTCTCTAGATCGGACTGGTCCTGAAGCACCTTTCTGGTTGGGAAATGCACCGGAAATCACAATGCCAGATTTTCATGCATCGCCCTTTATGCTGCATTTCAGCAGACTCTGAGATTCCCCGCAAATCTAAGGTCATTGTCTGTTTGATAATTATTTAGTAGTAAAGGTCGGTGTGATGGGGAGAATATTAAATGTGGGTGCGTTTGAATCGAAAACAAATGCCAAGGCTGTGGTCCCCCTTTCTTGATTAAGTCTGAATGCCAAGGCGTTTCCAGTGACATCTGACAAGGACACCGAACGCAGGTCCCCAGGTGACCGGCCTCAGGTTTAATGAAAGTTGTGCAGTTGGGTTTGGATCTTAAACTGATTTCGGAAGCTGTGGGCTAAGATTTTATCACTGATTTCCACCCTGTGCTATCTAGATTTGATTTCTTTGATCAGTGAGTCCTGTTTATTTTCCTTGCTCTAAGTTACGGTAACAATGTCATTCGCAATGGCATTTTAAAATTTGATGTTGGGTAATACTTAACATAGTTTTATCTGATTTGACCTTCATTTATACTGGAACTGACAATCTGGTATGGAAAGTACAGCGGATCCGTTGTTTATGACAGTCTAGAAAACATTTGGTTTTCAGATTTGTTTATTTAACCTTTCTATTGGTGGTTAAGTGGTGATATCTCAATTCCTGGAGTGCTTAGTATGACTGTAGGAATGCTGGCTGACCTCAAAAGCTTAAGTCTTTGAACCATTTTAAGAACGGTCTGTGGATGAGATGAGGTCAATTTGTTACATTGTGTGTGTAATCAAAGCTCCACTACTTTAAATTAGGTAGTTTAACAGGACAATGGTTAAGTAACATTGTTTCAATCAAGTTTTTTGTTATTTTTTCCATGTTAAGAGGAGCTGTAAAGTATTTAAAATAGGAAGCCAGCTTCTCCTTTATATTATTCCAGTGTCAGGTTAGCTGCAGGGAATGCACATGCCAAACAGTCAAGGCTACTCCCGCTTAGTGGTGATGGGTATGTGAGATGTCCCTGCTTCGGTTAATATTGGAGGCTGACACTGCTGAGGGGCGGGGAGGGACTCGCAGGCTACTGTAGCATGTAGGGCACATGTGCTTTTCGTACTGCGCCCAGGGACCTTCTACCCATCGGGGGGCCGAGACTAGTTTTTTCCTTGATATTTCAAATTCAAAAGATTTGGTCTCCAGACTGGGTGTTTAAACTGCGCAATCATAAACTGTATGTAGTTCAATACTTTCCTCACTCCCTAATGAAATGAAAGTTCATTTGGTTTCATTTTGTGGGGATAGGCAAGATAGCAGTAGCTTTGAGCGTATCACTAGGGACAAGTTAAAAATAGATTTTTCTTGAGGCAGTGACTTATATGGCAGATAGTTGACAGAAGAGAAAAATTAAATTTTGGGCTTGGATCTCAACTAAATCTGAATTCCATTGAAGAATATTTTAAGAAGAAATGGAAATTGTTTTCATTTGAAGATAATAACACACATTCAGTCTGGGTGTGCTGTTGAAATATTTTCTAGATTAAATTCAACGTACAGCAATATGAAAATATTGGAACTTGTTTTTGGTTATATTTTTGGTGGAGTGACTGAGGCAAACTCCGTTATGGGTGAGTAACCATGTTATAGTGATACTAATTAGAGTCTGCTGTAGCCAGACTCTAAAGATCGGGGAAAGGCCAGGAATTAATTATGCTTTTGAATCTTAGTTTTAAAATAGTATAGGTTGGATAAGTACCTTTGAATGTAGATAATGAGAAGCCTTCATTATATTTATTTTTGCTTATTTATCATGCATACACTTTTTAGTGTCTGTTTTTTTATGGCTTGTGTTTCCTTGTAGCATCTAACACCAACAGCTACTATTAACTTTGCAATAAAAAAAAAAAAAGTAATACTGAACTAAGTCTTAACTGTTGCTCTGTTCTTTTTTGCTTACTCTACCCAGAGCCCTTCCATCCAGTGAGTTGCAAGCGTGACATTGGCTGTGTTTTCAGCACCTGCCAACTCGGGAACCAGGGTTTGTGCTCGGGACGCAGGCTTACAAGCCCGACTTTGTGGTGCACAATGCCGCCCCAGCTGGCGGGCTCCGTACCTCGGGGATGCTAAACATTTGGTGACAAAGCTGTGCAGATTCACATGCGCTGATTTTAATAGGCATTCCCCTTCAAGCTGCTTCAACTCTCACTTTGTATCGAAGGAGTTAGATTGGTAGCACGAAGTTTACTGCGGTGATTATTTTTCAATGAGGATAAATTTGTTTTCTTTAGTTCTTGAATCAAAAAGTAACTTTGTCTTCAAGAACCAAAGTACCTCTTATGAAATGTGTGTGTGTGTGTGTGTGTGTGTGTGTGTGTGTGTGTATGGGATATGGAGATTGGATAGATAAATAGACAGATTCCAGCCAGATAGATAGAACTCATTTTCATCAGCGGAAAGGTTTTAGAACAGGGACAAAGCAAGAAGGATTAGTGTTGTAACATGCTTCTGTACACAAGGCTGTTAGTTGTACCTGGATCATCGATGTGGGAACAGTTACACAACTTACTATTTTTTTTAACAAGGTCCACGTAGGAAAATCGCCCCCATAGTTAAGTTCTGATGTTTGCCTTCCGTCTGTAATCAAAACGTTCCATAGTTTCCAAAGTGTGTTTTGCTAGCGTGTTTTCAGTAGCCAGTCTCTTTGAAAATGCTTCAGGTGATCTTGGTGTTGTGTCTGTCTTCCTGTCATCTATTATAAGACATTTAAAAAGCTTCTGTTTTTTTTAAAAAAGATCTTTTCAGAGGTAGAAAGAATAGTGTGAAATGTGAATGACTGGCTTTTAATACAATAGTTGTGACAAAGAGGCAGTGCCTTTTGGAGGCTGAATAAGGGACTTAGTACACATCTGCATCCTGCTTCGGGGTCAGGGCAGCACACATTTGATGTTTGTCTCGCTTTGTTAGTCTAAAAAGAATAATATGTTACTCTCAGACAGACTAGCTTATCATTTTTTAGTGGTGAGCTCTTTTTCGAACCTTAGGCGCAGATAGATGTGATGGGAAAAACAACTCATGACTGGTCCTCACTCCAACTTCAAAGCTTAGCTCCTTGTTTGAACCATTTATCTGGTTCTAAAGGCACAAAAATAAAACACCCATGAACTACCTAGGCCACGCCTTAGTGCATATCACAACCCAACCTTTACCCTCCTCTGCGCACACGTGCTCAGGTGAGTACTTTTATTAGCTTGTTGATACAAGTTCTGGTTGGTCGCACCCTTTCTTAATAAAAGACACCCCCTTTGTCTCCTGTTGCTTAAGAGCTTTAAACTTGGAAGGGGAGAGCTCTTTTTATAGAATGATACTGTTTAAATCCCAGGCCGTTTGGAGTGGACATGTGATGCATACCACACACGCGAGCATTCCTTCATTTGGTAGTTCTGCTGTGCGGAGAGAGAGAGAATTGCTGTTTTTCATCCCTGGGTTTTATAATTGGTCTTGGAGTGAGACTGCGATCCCTACATTTCCCATTTCCCAGGGTGTTCTGTGGCTTAACCAGATGAGTGTCAGTCAGTGGTAATGGAAAAGTTACAAGTGATCATTTTTTAATTACTTACGAATTTATTCTTAAACTGGCCTGTGAGTTTGTGTTTAGTTCTCTAGTTGTGCTATAAATCGGGTTTTGATTTGGTTTTGGCCTTTTAGGATTGAATAGAGGTAGACAGCTTACCTCCCTTCTCCCGATTGCCACTTACATTGTTTTAAATCCAGAGTTCAATTGAGTTTATATTTCCTCTTCTGAATTGAGCACAATTCTAATATACAACCTTTTGGGTGGGATTTTTTATCGTGAAGAATTATGTGGTACAGCCCTAGAGAGATTTTGTGTTACATCTATAGGACTACATAATGTGGTAAGAGTCTATAGTTTGGAAGGTTAAGTGACACAGGTCTTAATGTATATATTTTGAGCATCTGGAGAGTCAAAATAAGTAGATGAGAAGTGGCTATCCATTGTATAGTAGCACAGCTCCTTACCAGGCATTTCTGAGACTGTCAGGAAAGTCTCAGAACCAGAAAAGCGGGCTGCTTTAGGTCGGAAGGGAGGCCTTTTACAGCGAGGGAGCTTGCCATAACCACAATCCTAGGAATTTCGTGCCTAACGTGGTCCTGAAAGCAACAAGAATAATGGTTGCAATAATTGCTTCCAGGCTCGAGACCCCTGCATTTTGTTTTTCAAGTTGACCCAATGAACTGGTAATTGCAGGAATAAACTGAATGTTTGCCAGCAGGAGTCACTCTAGGCCTCCTAATAAAAAGCGAATTAAACTATCCTTAAAGCTCTCAGAGGCTGAGCACACCGTGATAAGGTGGCGTGAGGGAAGTGTACCAGCATTCTCAAGATTATCCCCCTGCCTTTCTTTGTTCGACTTAGAAGGATTTGGTTCTCTCTTTCAAAATTGGCCCTTGGTACTATTGTTGTGATGCAGTGTGTGTGGATTAGGGTATCACTATCTTAGTATTCCGCGTATTAGCTCATTTTGGCTTGCTTAGGGAGAATCGGTCATATCTCACATCACCTACTTGCGTGAATAGACACATCCTTCTCCCGACTGTTGTTCAACCTGATTTTGCAGCAGAAACCGCCGGCATGAGTGTGAAAGGAGATGTTCGCTCATGGTTTTGTGAACAAGCGTGGGCCCGGCGATGAGAAACAAACATGTCAGCGGCAGGCATGAAATCTCATCGTTTCCCAGCTGCACACGAGCTCGAGAAGTGAACTGTTCATTTGTGTTTGATACTGGGATTGAAACGTTGGATTAAAACCAATTATACATGTTCCTAGAAGCAACAGAAAAACTTTCCTGATTTATGAATAGAGCCATTCAAATGGCGCAGACACAATCCATGTAAAGTAATGAGGTGTTTTGTTTTTCTGGCAAAGGAGAACACAAACCAGGCATAGGGAGGCCTTTTAAAGAAGAAAAAAAACCTTAAAAAATCTTCTTGGAGACAAGGTCCATAAAATAAGCTACACCAACAGGAAGGAGTAATGGGAAATCTAGGGCTTCCCTTCCCGAGAAGACTCCCCTCCCCCAGGTGAGGCGCACAATGAAAACGCTGCCGCTTCTATCAGGCTTACATTCCTGAACTTAAGTCAACATCCTCAGTTACAGAACGAAACATGCTCGGCCTCTGCTTAGCAACCACAAGTCCTTCCTTCACCGGTGGCATGTATTTGGGATGCGGCTTCTGAAGTACACATTCCTGTATTTCGATCAGCGCCCCGAGTTAGGAAACTAGCCCTTTATTTTCCCAACGTGACGACACTGACACGGTCCCCCCCCCTCTCCCCCCGGCCGCCCAGCGCGCCGCTGAAACGATCGCTTCTTGAGAACCTCGAAACGCAGCAACCCGGAAGCGGGGCGCCCCGAGTCCACGCGGCCGGGGGGTGGGGGTTCGCCCCGGCGCGTGGCGGGGGGCGCGGGGGGGCACGCCCGCGGGGCTCCCGGCGCGGGGCCCCTCGGCGCGTCCCGGGGCCTCGCGGGCGCGGGCCCGGCGCGCGGGACGCCCCCGCGCCCCCGCCGGCGGCCCCCCCACTCCCCGCCCACCGGCGGCCGCGCGCGCCGCGCCCTCGCCCGCCGCCCGCACGGCGCGGCCGCAGCGACGCGCAGCTCGGCGCGGGCGGCGGTGCGGGCGGCGCGCGGCGGGGCCGAGTCGCGAGCAGTTCAGGAAGTGACAAGCCGCCGTCGTCGTCCCCGGCAGCCGCGGAGCGCGCGCGCCGGGCGGCCCGGACCTCGCGCCGGCGCCGGCGGCCGCCCCGCCGCGCACAGTAAGCGACCCGGGGCCGGGGCGCGCGGGGTGTGCGGGGGCGCGCGGGGCGAGCGGGGGTGTGCGGGGTGCGCGCCCCGCGCCGGCGGAGCCAGCCCTGCTCGCGTGCGGCCGGCTCCGTCTTCCTTTTCCGCGGCTCTGCGGCTCCGCTGCCGGCTCCCCGTTTTCCGCGCCGTGTCGCGCGGGGCCGGGCGGTGTCCCTGGGCGCGGGCGTGCGACATGTCAGCGCGCAGCCGCCGGGGCGCGAGCCGGCCCGGCCCGGCCGCCGCGGGGAGCTCCGCTGCCCGGGGCGGGCGCGCGTCCCCGCCCGCGCCCCGGGACGCCGAGCGCCGGGACCCCGCGGCTCCGCGCGCCGCGAAGTTCCCGCAGCGCCCGCAGACAACTCTTTTGTTCGCGGAAGTTTGCGGCCGCCAGCGCCGGGGTGCGGGCGCGCGCGGCGGTCCCGGGCGCGCCGCGTGCTGTCCGCGGCGGGGGCGTGCGGGGCGGGGGCGTGCGGGGCGGGGGGCGCCCGCGCGGCCTCTGCACATGGCACCGGCACCCCGGTCGGGGCGCGTTGCTGCCGGCCCCTGCTTTGCAAGCCCCCCGTGGGAGTCGGACCCCCTCCCGGGGGTTCATTCGCGGGGGCGGGCACGGAGGGGGCGAAGACGCCCCGAGTCCGGGGAGGGCCCTCGGTTCGCGTGGCCCCAGCTGGCTTGTCGGCACCCCCGTCCCGCCCCCGCCCGCAGACTTCGGGAACAATGCTCGCGGCGCCGGACGGGGCAGCGGCGCACCGGTGAGTCGCGCGAGCCTACCCCGCGCGGGGCCCTCGCCCCCGGACGCCCCCCGCAGCCGGGCCCCCCGCACCCGGCCGCCCGGGCTCACGACCACGTACTGTATGGACTGGGAACGACGGCGAACAAAGAACAGCTCTTTGCGGCGTTTGATGAATGGGATTCTGCCTCCTATAGGCCGCTCTCCGCGTCTTCCATACGTCCCGGTCTCCGGACTCGGTGGTGGTGGGCGAGTGGCCCCCGGGCTGGCCGCGGCCCCTGCCGGGACCCTGGGCAGGGCACTCGTGCCGCCGCCGCCGCCGCCCGGCTCGCCTTGCCGGAGCGGTGCGCGGTGCGCGGTGCGCGGTGCAGAGCGAGCCGGGCTGACGCTCGTTCGGCAGGGACACACATGTCTGCTGGACTGTTGCATGGTGGGGACCAGGGGCTGTTTTCTGTTGACTGCGGCAGGAGTTGGAACGGCATTGTTTATCGGCCTGGGAAGCCGGGCGAGCGTCTTGTGCTGCTTATACAACATATTAGCAGACTTCCAGATGACATCCGAGCCTATGTGTCCCCAGCAGCTCCCGCTGCCTGGGAGGGGGGGCAGCCATCCTTGCCCCAGAGCCTGGACTCGGGGTGACAGGGTGCCACCCGGGTTTGAGGACTGGGAAGGAACGGGAGTTCCCCCCAGACTGGGTGAAATTCACTGTTCCGACTTGGCCAGGTTTTGGTTTCATTTTAATTTATCCACTTAACAGTAACTTAATCTCAGCTACGGTTTTGATACTGAGTGGCAGATCTGTGGCGGGGGGGTGGGTTTCCCCCTCCCTGGCTGTGGACTAGATAAACAAAAGAGCTACTTGTCCCAGTGGAAAGGCCCCGGGTTAGTGGGAGAAGGTTTGGGTCTTAAGTTCAGGCTTCATAGCCCTTGACCTCTTGTCTGCACTTGGCTCGGGTCTGTCTGCATGGGGCAGACCTAGGACCCTGCTCCTCCAGCTCCCAGGGCACTGCTCCGAGCTAGAAATGCAAGAGAGGCTTGGGCAGCTCTGTGTTTCTCCCGAATGCCCCCTCCGGAGAACAAGGTGGTTTTAAGACTGGTTCAGAAAACTTTGCCGAGGACTTCTTTTCCTCCGAGAAAGTGATAGCAACTGAGGGGCAGTCATTTTAACATCCAGGACAGTTCTCAGTAAAAGCGAGCAGTACCTTCGCTGCAGAAATGGGGCTGAATGTTCTAAAGCTGGCAGGACAGGGAGATCGTTGCACTGTTTTCCATAGATCATGTTTTTCGTCACTTCTGCCTTCCGTTTTCAGCTTAGGGTACGTCACGTGCAAGTAGCATTTTGGAAATTCATGAAGTTCTTTGGGGAAGACCGTTAAGGTGCCTTATCGTCATCGCGGTGGCTACACTGAATTGACATTTTAAGGGAACTCTTGTTGTCATTTCTTAGGCTCTTTCCGTCCACACCTTTTCGTCTTTGTCCCCTGTTGCTCCCTTTCCTATCCCCTGGACTCACTGTCTCCTCAGTTCTGCAGAAGCTTCGTGGGCTGGTGTCCTTTAAGTGGGCTCAGGGAGCAGGCGCCTGACCAGTGATCCAAGCCCAGCAAAGGCCAGCCAACTCTCCTCCCCTGCAGGAGGCCGGAGAGGAGGGAGCCTTGTGCAAAAAGAGCTGGCAGCAGAGGACGCCTTGGAGCAATTTGGCGTATCTTTCTTTGCATTTGCTCTTTGAAAAAGCACACACGCGCACACACACACACACCCTTCTCACCCACTGCTGGATGCAAGGGGCCCTGGATGCTGGACCTGCTGTCAGGGTGTTCACTCGATGTTTTTTCTTTATCCAGGTAGTGTGACTTTTTTTGAATGGCATACAGTATGGAAAACTTTTTGTTCTTGTCCTAAAAAAAAAAAGAAAAAAGGACCCAAATAAGCAAGCACGCAGACCAGCACAACGCCCACGGCCACCAGCACCACACACACCTCTCTGATGTGTAATGAAAGAAACCCGCAGGCATCATTTGTTATGTAATTTGCTGATAATACAACTTGGGGCCCTCGATGGAAACCAGATGTGGGGGGCTCTCTTTAATTGATCCAGAAAGGGGGGACCCTTTCATAGATCAGTCCTCGCAGACCCCAGAGGGGACTTGACTTTTTTTTTTTAAACCAGAGGGGAGAATCCCAAACCCTGGACATATTTTTTCGAGGTTTTTGGCCTCCTGGCTTCTCTGCCCGCCGCAGCTGTCCTTGTCGAGCTCTCCTCCCTCCCTTGAAAGAACCGGTGTGTTGCCAGCACCACGCACGTGGCCGGGTCTGGCCGGCTCAGCACAGTGTAAGTCCGCGGGGCTCTGCTCCGCTGGGCTCCGCGGCGGGTCCCGCTGCCGCCCTGCCCCCCACCCAGGGCCTGGCCGGGGGACTTGGGTGCCGGGAGGAATGCCTGTTTGTTCTCCCTCTCCTCTCTGAAACATCTGATCATCCAGGGAGAGGTGCTGTTCCAACTTGCCCACTGAACACACTTTCCAAAACCACTGACTCTTCTTGTCCAATTAATTTCTGTGTGCGTTTCCTGCCTGACTTTACGAGGGTTCTTGCTCCACGGCTGAGTCACCTTTATGATGGCCCAAGGTCGGGGACTGCACTGCAATAGCTGACCCCATTCACGGCAGCTTTCACTGCGGGCCGCGATGTGAGCTGTGGACACAGACCCAGAGGCTTAGGTATGCTGGTGTGGCCCGGAGCCGCGCTCCGGAAAGTTCTGTTGTCGTGTAGTTTACATTCGCATGATGAATGCGCGAGCCACTGCGAAGTCTGTATTTCAGTGTCCCCTAGGGGGGTTCTTCTTAACGGGGAAGTCATTTTCTTTGCCAGACAACTTTGTGTTAAGGTAACTTCTTCTTTGATGCTTAATCCAAACCTCCTGTGCACTCAGTTTGGGATCAAGGTTGGGGCCTCCGAAAATTGTGGGTTGTGGTTTTGGTGGTGCCCGTCTCCTTCACCTTCCCGAACTCGGGTCAGAGGGCAAAGTCTCGGGAACGTTCTCGTGGGGCCCGAGCCGCGGTGGGGTCGGTGCTGAGCGGGTTGGGGTGGGAGGGGAGCTTTCAGAGGAAGCTTGGCTTCGGGGTGTCGGGGAGGAGGGGATGAAGGGAGGCTGGAGCTGAGGACCAGATTTTTTTTCTCTCCCTTGTAGAGACTAGAGATACTTGAGCTTTTTCAAAAAAACAGACGTCTTTGCTGCCGCCTCAGCCTCCTCCTCCTTCTCCTCCTCCTCCTCCTTTTTCCTCTTCTTTTTTTGTTAAATGTGGGTTGATTGAGAGGGGAAATGCTGATGGGTGGGTCTGAAAGCAGCCCTAGGAACCCGAGAAAATAAAAACACATTTGAAGGACTCGGGAAGATTTTGCATTTCAAAGGGTCTACCTTGTAGAATTTCACATCACGTCAGGGGTTACGGAGAAGTGTGACAGGCACCCCCCCTTTCTTAAAGGCTGGCCTTCTCTCCTGCTGTGGGGGCTGCGCGCGCGGGAATCTGCCTTCGGAAGGGGGTTGGGGGCGGCCTGGCCAGACCGTGCAGGAGTACCCTCTGCAGCGGGCATCCGTGGTCCCTGGACAGCCTTCCTCCACGGGGCCACTCCAGGGCGGTGAAAGCCGATCATTCTGGCAAACAGCGCATTTGACCCCAGCATGCAGGGGCAGACCAACCCCAGAATGCAGGGGCAGGCCAACCCCAGACTGCTCTCGCGCTTACCCGCTTCTCCCAGGAAACAAAGAAACAGATCCTCCTCCTGCACTGCTGCACTGTGGGTCTCAAAGTTCCAAGATTCAGGACCATGAAGAGTTGGGTGCAGCAGGATTCGGCCCAAATGGGTGTGGATTGTTCTGAGAACTGCAGCAGTGCCTGCTGGTCGTGGAAGGCCCGGCCTGGGCCAGGAGGCTTTGCATATATACATACACCCTCTAATTCTTAAAGCAGTCCTTAGTTACAGCTGAAGTACCCGGAGGCTCAGAGAGGCTGAGTAACCGGCCCCAGGGCACACAGCTGGACAGACAAGAAGCTGGTGGCCTGTCTGGCTCCAGAGCCGGCTTGCTCTCCGTACTCCCTGCTCTCAGTCGGTGTGTTCCTAAGACCGAGGCACAGGTTCTGTTTCATCTCAAAACATAAATTTTGTTTAGTCTCGTTAACATATGACACCGCAGAGAAACTTAGAAATCCTAACTGCTTCTTTCCTTTCCTCCTCTCTCTCCTCGCTATGGCATCGTTTTTATTTTAAAGGAGCGATTGATTGGTTCCCGCCTCTGCTGTGGCCCCAAAGGCAGTGCCTCAGTTGCGAAGACGGAAATGTTTTGCTTCATCTTTACAAAAGACAAAGATTCATAAGGAAGTATAACGATTCCCAGTGACCTCCTGGGGGAAGTGGGAAATCAATCTGGCAGCCCACTAGAAGCCTCACCATTTATTCAAATTCTCTTTCCCCAAGAAACTGTTCAAAAAAAAGGGTTTCCAGGAATTTTTTTTTCTTTTTTTTTGCCCATTTGTGATTCAGGTGTCTCAAAGTAAATCATTTCGTTGGGCTCGCCACCCCAGGTTCATACGAGATCAGGTTTTGTTTACACACCTAAAGTAATCAAGTAACTATAAACAGCAGCCATGCGTCCTCTAGCGTGTGGGCACGCCGTACGCCCAGCCGGAGCTGGGCAGGGGCCCTGCGTCGTCTCAGGCAGGTGGCTGGCTCTTCGTGGGTTGATGCTGGTTTGTGTGGGGGTGGGGTGAGGGTCCCCATCTCCAGCAAGGCCTGCCTGGCTGGCTCCGCTGCCCTTTCTGTGCCTGCAGAGCTCTGGGCCCCCTGGGTGCTGAGTTTCTAGAGTCTAAAGCAGGGGTTCTCACTATTGACGGCACGTTTGAATCACCTGGGAAGGTTTTTAAAAAAAAAAATAAAAAAATAAAAATGGATGCCCAGGCTGCATCCAGGACCAACTGCATCAATCTTAGAAAGAAGGGGTCAGACTCAACACTGGTGTTCTTAAAGCTTCCGAGTTGATTTTGTGGCGCACTCAAGCCCAGGGCACTAGGGCTGGAGCGGACCCCACGCACACCTCGCCACCCTTAGCAGGGGATTAGGAGTGGCATGAACCTGCTGGAAGCTTCCGTTGCCTGCCGTGTCTCAGGGAAGGAGCACCTGGAGGGCACCCGCGCCTGGGCGCAGCAGCACCCGCTGTAGATGGCACCCAGGTGGCCCCGTTTCTGCCAGGTCTTGGGCGTTTTTTCTCTCCGCACGGGACTTGGTGCCGCTGCTCTGAGCCCCCTTCCTTCTGGAGCGAAGGGGGTGGGCTTTGTTCAGGCTGTTGTTTCACGGTGGTGTCATGTGGACCGGGGGCCCCGCCATCCTGTTTGTGTCTTCACCTTCTTGTCCCATGTCTGGCAAACGGTACCCCTCTGGGGTTCACAGGAGGGAAGGCGCAGTTTGGGTCTAGGGTGCATCTTGGTGACTCTCAGTGAATAGCTGGTCCTTTCCACCTCACTAGGCAGTGACTGTCACACCGTCAGCCGCCTGGCTGTACCTGCGTGCTCAGCACCCGTCCTGCAGGTGGGCACACTCGGGATGACGCACCATCGAGTTCTGTTCAGGGTGCCCAGGGCCTGGGGGAGCAGGAGCTTCTCTGGGCTGCGGGTGTCGTCTTCTGGGGGAGAACTCTGGCCCCCAGAGGAGCAGGGACTTCCCGAGGTCACCGAGCCAGTGCACGGCGGGCCCAGCAGCTGCATCTCACGCAGGGCTTGTCCTCTCCTGTGAGACGTGAGACCCGCTCTAGCTGGCCGGTCGGCGTGCCGTAGTGCAGCTCCGTGGGCACGTGGCCCCTGTGCACACGTGGCCCGGCGGAACCTGCCACCCGTGGCTCGTGGTCGGTCGACTCTGCCAGGCCACCCCATTTTTTACCTCCTCCCTCACGCCTGCTCAGCAGGGATCTCTCCAGTTGCGAGAATGGCAGCCTCACTCCCTCAGCCCCCGGGAGGGGGAAACTGAGTCTTGCTGGACCATGCCGAGACCTTGGGCTCAACGAAAAGGGCTCTGGTCGCCTTGGCCAGGGTTCGTCCACCTGCTCTCTGCGCGTGGGTGGTGCTGGTGAGTGAGGCTCTGTCCCCGCTGAGCTGGGTTTGGGCCTGCGAGGTGGGGCGAAGGGGCCCTCCGGCCCCTTGGGCCTGCATCCAGGTGGCAGGCGTTGACCGGCCACCTGCTGAGCGCGCCACGTGAAGCTGCGCACTGCACTGCGTTACTGCATTTAATCCTCGGGCGTCTGGCCGAGGGCCCCCACTCCATCCATTGCTGAAAACACGGCCACTCAGAGGAACGACTCGACCACAGTGAATGGGACAGGGGCGTCGGCGCGTGCTGGCCGGAGGCCCTCAGCCCCATGTTCTCGCCACCGCTCTGTGCTTCCTCTTCCTCCAGCGCCCCCCCACCCCGCAGGGGAGGCACAGTCCCCGCTGTGAGCAGGGCTTGTCGTGCAGGGGGTGGGCCCCACGCTGCTACTTCCAGGAGGGGCTTGGGTGGCCCTGTGGCAGAGCTCGCTGGGTGGCCTGTGGGCTCCTGGAGGGCAGGGCCCATCGGGGGCCCGTCTGGGGCCCGGCAGCCGAGCGGTGCTCTGAGTAGAGGAGGTGGCCCCCGTGGGTTCTAGAGCTGCCGCCTGCCCTTCCTCCCCCCGCCCCCGGGGAGGCCACCCCCGTTCTCAGCTGCCCTTTGCATGAAGGGCCCTGACGGACAGGGCCCAGCTGGGCGAGGCCCGGGCCGCGCCTGGAATTCCCCTTGCTCTGGCATCCACTTTGGCCAGCGGCCTGGGAGCCGAGGGAGGTTCCATCTGCTGGCCGCGAGCAGCCTCCGGCCTGTTCGGAGCGGGAGAGACAGCGTCCTCTGCAGCCAGCGCCTCCGTGCTCCGGGTGAGGAGCGGGGCCGGGGCGGGGGGCGGGGTGCCTGCGGCGGCGAGGCTCCACGCGGGGTGTGGGATGCAGGGGGGCCCCTCTGGGGCCCAGCCCCCTGTGCAGCCCCCTCTAGCCACGAGGTGACTGCAGTTCCCGCGGGCAGGGTGCTGGCATGCTGGCGGCTGGAGCTGACTTGCCATGTGAACCTCTCGGTCTTGAGTTTGTGCCTTGCCGGTTGTGGGGCCCATGCCTCCAGTTTTGGGGACTGGTTGAGAGGATCCCTTGTGAAGGGGGTGGTTCCGTGCGGAGTCATGAGAGGTGGCAGATGCGAGTCTGATGGGGGTGGGGGGGTGGGGGGGGCTCAGGCTGCAAACCAGAAAAGGGCGACCCACAGAGGATGCTGGGTGGAGGATCGGTGCAGCCCCCCGCCCACCCCCGTCTGCGGCCTTTAGGGCAAGCACAGGGTTAGGTTCTGGAATCCGCCTGGGTTCAGATCCCACATCTGCCCTTTGCTGACTGTTTGCCCTTGGGCAGGTGACTGTCTCCCAGCCTGGACGCCCCTTCCCCCGCCATGTGGGCTGTGGCCTTGCCAAGGGCGCCCAGCCCGTGGGTCTGGGGCTCAGAGTGAGGCCGGGGGTGGGGACCCCTGGGGCCCAGTGACCGTTTGTGAGCATCTCGTGCAGCCCGTGGCCGGCACGTGCGGTTGGGAGGACGGGGAGGACTGCAAGGACAAAGAGAAGGACAAGGGTTCGTGTCCTCGTGGCCCCGGTGGGTGACAGGATGAGCGACAGAGCCGGAGGGCACTTAGATCTGAGCCGGGCTCGCTGGACCGGTCGGACGGGGCAGGGAGGGCCCTTCCTCACCCGCCGTCTCGCTCTCCAGTGACCTGTGATTCGGGGCTGGGAAGGCTTGAGAGCACGTGTCGTAATTTAGCTTGCAGTGTGTCTCTTAACAAGAGTTAACCCTGGTGAAATCTTTTAAGTCTTCTCCTTAGGAAAGAAAATCTCTGTTTACCAAAAGTGATTTAATTTGGCCCGAAACATAGAACGTAAAATGAGTGTGTAAGTGTTAAGAGGCAGCCTTGGAATCTTGGCCCTGCCCTCGCCAACTCCTGTGAGTGACGCTCTGGGAACCCCGGGGCCCCACTTTCTGGAGAGTGGGGGTGGGGTCCATGCACCACCTTGTTAGGGTCTTTGCAGTTGGCGTCTTGTTTGGTTTCGCCCCTTTCAGGCTGGCGGGCTGCCTTTCGCAGCTGCCATCAACATCCTCTGGGTGCAGGTTACATGGTCGCAACTGGGGTGCCCGCCCCAGCCTGGCTGCCTCTCGTTGACTCCTGGGGCGTGGTTTGGCTGCCTCGGACCCCTCCGCCCCCTGGACGTGACCGGAGGTCTCCCCAGGAGTAGGGGGCACATTATCTGATGAGTCTAAAAGCTCATCCAAGCTTTTGAAACTAGCTGTTGACTGGGATGCCAGAAGGAAGGGCCAGTACCCTCCCTAGTGGTCACTGGGCTTCCCCTGATGCAGGCCAGTGGGGTGTGACGTATTATTTGCCGGGTTCTGGCCGGGGGCCCTGACTCCAGGCTGCAGCAGCCCCCTCCCCTCAGAGACCGGCACAGGTGCGTGGGGCTGATCGTCCAGGACCCACCACGGCATCTGGGCTTGGGTGGCCTTGACAGAGACCCTCTGCTTGGTCATCACGGAGCTTTGCGACTGAGGGGCTGTCTGAGTCAGGCGCTCACCTTCCTCGCCGTCCCTGCCTCTTCAGCTTTGTCACTGTTTCTGCGGTGGCCACAGGACACTGCCATGCTGGTGGTCCCCCAGGCTCCATGCAGCTCAGTTCAGTCAGTATCTGGCAAACACCAGCTGTGTGTGTCGGGCCCTGAGGGACTCAGAGGTGAGGGAGCCGCGTCCCTGTCTGTGAGGAGAGCCGGGCTCGTGTCGGGGACAGTCGGGCTGCCGTGGTTTCCTTCCCATTCTCCCTGCGTGCAGGCACGGTGCAGTAACGGAGGGCTGGGTGCCCAGGAACTGCCGAGGCCACAGTCCTGTGGGCGTCACAGGAAGGTCCTTTCAAATGGGCCGAAGAGAGAAGGGCGGAGACGGCGTCCCGAGCCTTCGAGAATGAGCAGGAGTTGAGACAGGCGGAGAATGGGGAGGAGGACACGTTCCAGGCCAGGGAGCGGGGTGTGCCGCACGAGACCACCTCCGGGGCCATCTGGAGAGGACAGGGAGCGGCTGAGAGGAACCCTGGCGCCTGGGCAAGCAGAGGCCAGGGGGCGGGAGCGCAGCTGGTCGAGGTCGGGACGGCAGTGAGTTCAAGGCGAAGGAGTCTGGACTTCCCCCTGGAGGGCTGGGCGCTGACGGAGGTGTCTCTGCTGACCGTGCGTTTTCGGTGGTTCCGTGTCTGGGCAGTGGCCGTGCAGAGCGGGGCCGGAGTGGACGGCTGGGAGGCCACTAGGGGAGAGACAGCAAGCCAGGGCAAGGCAAGGGCCGGAGCGGGTAGCAGCTGGTCAGCCGCCGGCTGGACACTGGTGAGGAAGCAGGGGGAGAAGGGAAAGGCCCTCTCCAGCGGGCCACTGGAGGCCCCCTCGGGGCAGGCGGCCCAGGGGCCTCGTCGTTGTGACCTTGGAGTCACCTCCTCGGAGGGCTAGCCGGTGACACACGGAGTTTTCAGCAGGTGCCGTCGACGTGGCCAGAGGGATGTGTGCTCTTTGTCCCATGTCCAGTCGAGGCTCTGTCTTTCCGCGGCGGCCCTGGGGGTTCCCGAGCGCCCCCAGAGCTGTCGGCCGGTGCCTGCACCCGGACTGAGAAGCAGAACGAACGGAGCCGCTCGGCGTCGTGCGCGTGGCAAGGCTCCCGCTGCCGCATCAGGCCACCGCCTTGCCCCGTAAAGGAAGAACCCTGTCGTGTCCGTGTGACTGGGAAGGAGCTTTGTCCTCACGGGGCCGGGAGCTGCTGGCACAGACGCGCGAGAACAGCCACCGCGGCCACCTGACCCTCCGGTGCCAGCCCGTCGTCGTCATCTTTTGGGGTGTCCGGTGAGCCCCGTGGGGTTTGCTCTCAGCATTTAGTCCTGAGTTAGCTGCAGAGGGTCCTCATTTCAGCAGCCAGCCCCCCCACACCCCGTTCCCCGCCTCCCCGTCTGAGGCCCGGGGTGGTTGATGGGTGCCCTCACCCATCGGAAGGAAAGTGCGAGAGGGGTCGGACCTGGCCGAGATGGGGAGACGGGGGGCGAGCTGGGAACATGTGGAAGAGGGTACCCCACGGAGGCCAGCATGGTGGGCGTCCGCCCCGGGGGGGCCCGCAGGTGAATGCGTCCCACCTGCCTTTGCCACGTTCGGTTCAGGTGTGTCCCCTGAGTGCCGGGGAGGAGACTCTGGGATCCAGGACGTCGCCGCTCAGGGACGTGGCACGGGGCCTGTCCGGGGTGCGGCTCTGCCACGTGAGAGCACGGCGGGCGCGGCGTCTGCCCTCTGCCCGCCTGAGGGGCCCCCAGGCCTGCCCTGCTGGCCGCCTGCACAGCGTCACCGGATGTGACGCTGAACCAGCCACGTCTCTGTGGATAGGGGGTAGTGGTGCCCACTTCCTGTGACGGGAGGAGGAAACAGGATATCGTAGGTTGGGGTGCCCAGCGCACCTCCGGGCTCCCCACAGGTGCTTTCTGAATGCCCGCTCGGCGGCGCTGGCATCTCATTTCCTGCTTACGGCCAACCGCCTTGAGGCAAGGGTACTACAATTATTCCCTTTTTTATAGCTGAAGAAACTGAGGTTGGCTAAGATAAAGATGCAGGGCATCCAGCTGATGGTCATTCGTCCTGGGACGTGCAGTCCCAGCTCTGTACTCCATCAGGGGTTGGCATACTGAGCCCACAGGCCAACTCTGGCCTGCGGCCCCTTTTTTGTAAATAAAGTTTTATTGGCACACAGCCATGTCCATGTGTGTACATCGTGTCTGTGACTGCCTGCGTGCTGCAGAAGCAGAGCTGAGCCGTGGTGACAGAGACCACATGGCCTGCAACGCCTGGCCCTTTACAGAAGGAAAAGGAGCTGACTCTTGCTCGGGACTCTATCTAGATGTGTGCTGTCCAGTATGGCAGCCACCAGCCACACGGAACGATTGAACTTTTTTTTCAGCTTTATTGAAGTATAGTTGGCAAATAAAATTACACCATTTAAGTTAATGAAAACTAAATGGAGTTAGACATGCAGTTCTTCAGTGTCACTAGCCACATGTCAAGCGCCCGATAGCTGCGTGACACCGTGAGTGTCATGGCGGACGGCCCCGGTCTGGAGCACGGCCGTCCCCACGGAACGTCCCATTGAGCGGGCGTGTGCTCGACTGTCTCCCAGCACGCAGGGAGGCCGCGTCTGAGAGGGGGGCCTTCTGGGAAAGAAAGGAACCGGGCTTTCCTGGCCCCGAAACACAGCTGAAAGTGGGGTTGTTGACTCAGAGGTGACAGAGAAATGTGTGACGTGCAGAGGGACCCCGGCCGGCAGTGAAGAAGCTGCCCTCCACCCCTGACGCCTGACCCCCTGCGTGACCGTGGGCAAGCCAGCCAAACCGCCCAGGGCACAGCTCCCGACTGCAAGTGACCAGCGAGGACCCCCTGAGCCCTGCTGGTCTCCAGCCCGTGACCCCAGCCCCTGGCTCCCCTGGGCCCATGGCCTTATCTGCTCTGCTCTGCACCCCCCACCCCTACCCCTGCGCCCAAATATGTGTTTGCTCGCTGTGCCCCGCGGAAATCGCAGAAGGCACACGGTCCAGTGTTTAGATCATGCTCTTTTTGGACCATCTGGACGCGATGGGTTACGCCATTGTTCCCACTGTGCCGGGGAGGGGACGTTCTTGTTTTGGTGACATGGCCGTGTTCTCCACGGGCAGCCGATACACCGTTTTATCCGTTTGGAATGGGGCTTCTGTGTAGCCCGAGGGAAGCTCAGCTGCTTCTACTCGGGGCTTTCTGCAACACGGGCTTTCTCCTTAAAATGCCCTACAGCTAGACCGAGGCAGTCTGTGGACCAGCCCGGGGCTGGGCTGCTCTGTAGTTTCTGTCTGGCCTGATTGGGGAGTTTGGAGGCACGAAGGCAAATCCGGAGAACGTGGGTTTGACCCGTTCGTTGGAGCCGGCCGTGGTGCACCGGTGCGGGCACCGTGTCCCGCCCGCCCGTCAGAGCTCGCCGATGGACTGGGTGTCGGGGAGCGCTGCACGGCTGGTCCCCGCTGGGCTGTCCCGGCCCCGGGCTGCGTGTGCTCAGGGGTCCGGCCCGCTTCTCTTGGGCACGCCTGGGCCTGTCCTGTTGGGCTTCCGCGGGTACCATCTGCACGGACGTCCTCAGCTCAGACAGTGCCCACGCCCCTGCAGCAGAATGAAGCAAATGCAGCAGCAAGAACCATCTGTTCCCAAGCCTGTCCCTGTCTCCGCTCCGCGCCCAGTGCGATCCCCTCACTGGCCGGGCTCCTCCGAGTGGGCTCCCCCGCCACAGCTTTGTGGTGGCCCATGGGCAGAGAAGTAGCTTGCCGTGCGGGTTGACATTTTGAGAAAACCCACTTCGTTGCACTTTCCTTTTGAACGTGCTGTTATGGTACAAGAAGTCGTCTTTCGTCCTGGGCTATTTTGAACTAACAGGCAGGAAACCCACCTCTCGTTCCTGTGTCTTGCACAGCAGCCACCAAACCGAATCCTGTGTTGTGTTGTGTGCAGGAGCTGTGATTGAGGAAGCAGCTGTTGTGTTCGCGATGACCCGACCGAAGGCAGCCATCTGTGGGCGTCAGGGACCCAGAATCATCTGTTCCATCTGCTCAGTTTACTTGCATTTGCTGAACGCATTTGGCAGGGAAGCGCTTTCCTTCCCCAAGCCCGCGCCGTGGGAGAGGCCAGCGGGAGCTCTCCCGGGGAGGGCAGGGCGGCCCCCAGGCCCCCTGTGCCCCCGAGGGTGCTGTCCCTTGCCCTGCAGGATGCGAGGGTGCCCGGCGGAGGATGGAACGTGGTCCACCGCCTCGCCAAGCGTGTGCGTGGGAAGGCCGGCCCCGCCCCTGGGGGCCGGGGGGGGGTGCTTCGTGGCACTTGGACGTGTGCAGGATTCCTGCACCTCGTGGCCGCGCTCGGGCCCACGGCTGGCGCAGTGAGCCGGGCGTGAGGCGGCTGGCTCCGTGTGTCTGGGGGGCCCTGCGGCCCAGCTCTGCGAGAGGAAATGGCTGTTCGTCCCGGCAGTGTCGGAGCTGGGAGGAGGCCGCGTCGGTTAGTTAGGCCAGAGGATGTGCGTGTGTGGTCTGGGGGGCCAGATGTCGGCCCCCACGATGCGTTCCGAATTTTGCATTTCTGGATGTTTAAAGATTAGGGGATGGTACGAAGAAGTCTGGGTTTTCAGCTGCTCTTGACGAGTCGGGTTTTTAATGCTATTCTGGGCCCTCCTTCCCACCCACCCGCCTCTCAGCCGCAGGGGGCCGCGCTCCAGTCTCTGGGTGTGCTCTCTGGGTGTCTTCACGGGTCCCACCCAGAGCCTCACTCCCGTGTGCCCCCTGGGTGGCTCTGGAAGGCATTCGAGTCTGAGGTCCCTGGAGTGGGCGAGACGTTCAGAAGACAGAGATTCAGGTTTCCTGCCTCTCCCGATTGTTCGGTGCAGGGCGCGCCCGGGCATATGGCAGCTCCTGCTGGGTGGGGGTGTTCGGGGCCCCAGGTCCTGCCCGCCATAATCCCGCTGGGGAACTGGCAAAGGTAAGCTGATGCTCAGAGAAGGGGAGGTGCCCCTTTCACCTCCGAGCGTGTCACCCTGCTGCTCCCCAGTACCTGCGGACGAGCCTCTGGCCGGGCAGCGCTGCAGATGAGTCCCTTTGTTCCGGAAAGCCGGTCTCAGCCCAGGGTCCCCTCCACCCAGTGCCGAGTGCCTCAGGGATACCCCCCATAAAGCCACAGAGACGCTTCACCCACTTTAATCTTTTTTAGGCCCCAAGTGCCTCCATGATTTTAACAGATGCTGTAGGAAAAAATTTTTTTTTTCAACAAAGATTTAATCTTTAAATTATCCTGACAGGCAGCCTAGCTGCCGTGCATCAAGCCGCTAACTTCTGCCGGTAGGAGAGAGAGAAGCATTTCTGAGGTAAATGCACACATGCGCCTCAGGGTCCTCTAGCTTATTCTTCTCGACAGAGACTCAGGCAAGCCAGCGGGAGTAAAGAAAAGATTTCTCCAAATGGCGATTTATAGTTTTCCAAGAATCGAGTTTTTCTCTTCATCTCCCCCCAAATAGTTCATATTAGTTACACCCCTTTACTTTTTTTTTGCTCAATCCCATTTCTTTTTTTTTCCTCCTCTTGGGGCAAACATTCCGCAAACATTTTCTTGTGATTTCGCATTCACTACATGCTCAACCTTTGGGCTTCTTGGTCTCGTCCTGGGTTGTTTGCTGAATCGGAGAAGTGCAGGCCATAGGTCCCGCTGCCCGAATGCAAGCCTGCCTTCACTCGCCGCGGAAACGAGCTGTCCTCGTCTGCCCCCTTCTGCTGGGCAGGCCATGCCGTGCCTGGGGGTTTGTCCCGCTCCCGAGTCTGCTGAGAAGGGACCCAAAGGTCCTGACCGTGCCCCTGGTGTTGAGTGCGTTCCCGGGACTGCCGGGAACTCCCTCAGGACAGACCCCCCCAGGTCATGTTTGTGTGGGTTTCCAGGGCCTGGGCCTCCCACCCCTTCCCGACCTCATGGGCCTTTTGCAAGACACTCGCCCTTGGTGGACCCCAGTTTGTTCATCTGCAAAACTGGCCTCCAGGGACCAGGCTGCTAGGTACCGAATCCACTGAGATGTCCGTTTTCACGCTCCCGGGAGCAGCAGAGTCACCTGGGGAGCTTGTTAAAGCAAGGGCTGTCGGATCCCAGTGCAGCAGGTCTGGGGTGGGGTCTGAGACAGCAGTTCTAACAGCTCTGGGGGAGGTGGCTGCTGCTGCTGCTCGGGGGGCCACGCGTGGAGAACCACCGTGCTAAATGCCCACGCTGAAGCAGCAGGCGCCAGGTCTGTCCCAGCACGGGTGTGGGGTGTCCCGTGCAGGTCCCAGCCGGCAGCTGGAACCCACACCTGCCCTGGTCGCCAGCCCACGCTCCCGTCTAACTCTCCCACTGTGCACGGGGACACGCTCACAGCGTTGTACTGGGCCTCTTTTATTTTCTGGGAGACTTGACCCTAGATTTCCAAAGACGGTTTTGTCCTCCAGTTTCTACGGACCAGGCAGGCGTTCCTCCAAATTCGTAGGTTGAGGCTTTAACGCCCGAGGCGATGGTGTTAGGAGGTGGGGAACGTGTGGTGGGGGTGGTTATGAGGGCGGAGCCCCCATCAGTGCTGTGAGAGTTATTTACAGAGGAGCCTCCAGAGAGAGCCCGCGCCCCTTCCAGCACGTGGGGGGCACGGAGAGAGGGGGACTGTCAGTGAGGAAGAGAGCTCGCACCTGACACCCAGCCCGTGGGCACCAAGATCTTGGACTTCCCGGTCTCCCGAGCTGCCAGAAAGGAATGCGTGTTGCTTACGAGCCCCCCAATGTGTGATACTCTGTCACAGAGGAAGACACCGACTGTCATAGTGGGAGAGACATCTACTTCCTGTCCTTGGGGAATTCGTTCTCTCCCAGCCTGCCACTCCTTAACCGCCTCTTCCCTTCCTTCCCTCCCTCCTCCCTTCCTTTGCCGGGATCCTGGGTGCTGAAGGAGGCGACGTGGGCGATTTTGAGTTTGGAGACTTGGTTTCCCACGTCGGTTCGTTTTACCCGTTCTCGGCCCGATTGGGTTGAGCTAATGGCTCACTAATGAAGCTGCTGGGTCACCCTGCCTCAGCTGCAGCCGTCCTGCCGGGCGGCCTGTCCCCTCCTGATGCTCGTGCTCCCCAGGTGCCTCCCAAGTCTTCCCAGGCGCCCGTCCTCAGGCCGCGGTGCCCTTCATCTCAGGTGCCCTGAAATCGGTGTCCTCTTTGTAGTGTGGTAGGAGCTGGGCCCCCCAGCGATGCCCAGAACCAGCTGTCATATTCATTCTCCCTCTCACCCAGCGACCCACGAGCCCGACCTGGGCTTCTGAAAGAGACCTTGTTACAGCGGGGGAAACCGAGGCCCAGAGCCAGGAAGTGGTTGGTGTGCCTGCGTTCATACAGAGCCAGTGGCTGGGCGGCTCTGAGTTGTCTCGGTTGTCCATCGCCGGTAAGGATTGGTTTCATCTCATTTTTTTTCAGTCGTCCAGAGTGAACCCGGAATCACCGCTCACCTCCCGTCTCAGGCTTGAGACGGAATACCTGGGCGGTGCCGGGCAGCCGCTCACCTAGCTGAGCTTGGTGGTTTTGTTTTGGATCGGAGCGTCCCCTTCCCCCCCTGCTCCTTGGACACTGGGGCATAATAAAGCAGTCCTGGTTTTGAATGGAGCGTTTCTGTGCTTTTCCCGACCGCCCCCTCCACCCTCGCCCCATCCTCCGCCGGCCCCGGGCCCGGCGGCTGGGGCGCGTTGGCGCGTGAGCCTTTGTGCTTTCATAGCCGCGCAGACACGTGGTGAGCGCGTGCGCAGCACATGCCTCGACCGCGTATTTGTAGCTGGGGAGCCGGGGCGGATCGGGACATGCTCATGTGGGGCTGTGCGTGGCCACGCCCCCTTCCCCGAGAGACAGCACAATGAGGGTTTTGTCCTGTGGCGTTCTGGCCCGGCCGCGGGGGTCAAGGCAGGGCTGTTGGGATGCTGAGAGATGGAAATCGCTGTTTTGTGGCTCTGTACCTTGACGCTGCCATTTCACGAAAAGGGGCGGTTTGGGTCACCTGATTTTGTCCCGCTAAGTAAACCACCAGCCGGTGCCCCTCAGGGTTTGGCTTGTCTTTGTGATGCTCTTGCAGGCGGAGGGAGAGCAGCACGGGTCTGCAGGGGACCCCTGAGGGCTGGGAGGCGGGGGGCAGGCTGGATGGCAGAGCCCCGCCTTCCCGGGCCTTGGGAAGGTCACTGGCCCCGGCCAGACATGGGGCTCCTTCCAGCAGGAGCCGGGAAGGGGCCCTCAGCGCCCAGTCCCCGGCTTGCTGGGTGTCGCACATGCCACCTCTTGGCTTCCTCTAGGGATGCCCTCACCCTGTCTCTGGCTGTCTCTGAATTCCTGCCTGTTCGTAAGCCTCTCACCGATGCTGCCTCCTCGGGGACGTCCCTTTACATCTTCCCGACGTGGGATGCCAGCTCATCCCTCTGGAGGCATTCGTGGCATCCTGGCACTCCCCGTGCCGTGCGGCGTGCCTGTCGGGACACTTGGTGGCCGGCGCGAACTTCCTCCCTCGGTGCCCGGCTCAGCCAGCCTGGCGAGTGTTGGACTTGGGACAGGACTCTGGGACCAGGCGGCAGTAATGGCAGAAGGACAGCGCAGGGCGTGCACGGCGTCCCTCAGAGAACGCCCTTCCTTTCGGGGTGCAGCGTCACGCGCACACCCGGCTTCTCTAAGCCCAGCTTGCCCTTCGACCCCCCTGGCTCACCACACAGGCTCTCGGGACCTCGGGCCGTGGTGGGGGCGGCAGAGGCCGGGCCGCCTGGAAGCGATGCCCGCAGCCGGCCCCGACGGCAGCCAGGCTGCCTCCTAAACTCAGAACTCGGGAAACAGAGCCCTAGCGAAGGGCCGGGCCGAGCTGCTCCTGGGGCCTGGTGTGAGAAGGGCCACCGGCGGAGGCTCTGACGCGTGTTCGCAGGTTTCCAGGAGGTGTGAGCGATGCGGGATTTCGTGCCTTCACGGAGTCCGCGAAACCCGGACAGCTCCCAGCCCAGCCCCTGTGTGGACTGGGAGCTGCGAACGGCAGGATCCGGTCGCGGTGGGAAAGCCCGCAGCCCGAGCGGCCTCGGAGGTTTTGCACCGGGGACACCGAGACCCAGCCTGAGGCAGCAGAGAGAGATGTGTGTTTGGGTTCAGCAGACATTTCCTGCGCAGCTCTTCTGCCAGCTACTGGGGACCCGGGACTGAGGTTGGGTTCGTGGTCTCCAGAAGCTCACAATCCGTGCAGGGGGACAGACACACCAGCAGTTCATTGGACTCTTGCGATCCGCACTCTGGGGCGTAGGCAAGGCCGTGCTGGAGGAGTGGACGCCAGAGCAGAGTCTGAGAGACGGCTGGCCTGGCTGGAGGCCGAGGAGGCCGGGGCGGGGGCGTGCAGAGGATAAGCTCGAGCCAGAGGGACCAGTGTGAGCAAAGGTCTGGAGGCGTGGAATGGTGCGAGCTGTGTGTGTGTGTGTGTGTGTGTGTGTGTGAAAACCATCTCTCCCCCCAGCCACACATCTCCCCTGTCTGGACAAACCCACGTTGCCGTTTTGTTTGTCCTTGCGGAGCTAGTCCGCTTATGTGCGGGCCTAGACAGCCAAATGTGTGTGTATCCACACACCCGTATATAATTTTGATTTTCAAAAAACGTATTTTTGCATAGGTCACCCGTTACATTTCAGAACGTACAAAATGGTCTTCCTTGAAGCGTTTTGTCCCAGCTCTGATCTCAGCCACCCACTTCCCACTCCTGAAGACCGCCGATGTCCCCTTTTCTTCGTGTCCTTCCCGGGATACCTGTATTGTCACTGCAGTTATTTATTTAGCTCTTACGCAGTGGGAGCTGACGGTGTCCACTGTCCCGGGCTTCACTTTTCCATGTCACCCGAGACTAGAAGGTGGTTTCCCATGGGTGCGAATAGCGCTCTGTCGGCCTCGTGAACAGCTGCGTTTCGTCCCTCGCGGGGTCACCTGGGCACTCGCCGATGCGGTCCCTGCTGGCAGACGCCGGAGGTGCCCGTTTTTCTGCACGCGGGCAGGACTGCAGTGGGTGGATGGACTTGGCATTCGAGGCTCGTGCAGTTCTGGGGGAGACTGGTAAGAGTGACAGTCAGGCGGCACCGAGACGTTTGCCCGAATTATGTTCTGCGTTCATCTCTCCAGAGGTTGCCTTGTTCCTCTCTCTGTGGAAGGCAAATGACTTTGAAATTGGGTTCTACTGAGAGATTTGGGGAGAAACTTTTATTCCTTTGGTGTCTCCCATCAGTGACCCCTCTGCTATAGGGGGACCCACTGTGGGCTACGAAGTGTGGCTGGCCCAGGGGCGTGGTCAGCCTTGCTCAGAGAGACTGCCTCTCGGGCAGGTTCTGTGCCAGACTGACCTCTGAGAGTACAGGGCTGGGCGAGGCCGGGCAGGGGCCGAGGGCTGCCTACAGAGCTGCTTCGCCAGCTGGGTCTGCTGGGGCCTCGTGGACGTAGGTGCCACCTCTGGGCGCTCACTGAGCTCTGCACTTTGCAGGCGTCACGGCTCTAGCAAAGATTTTGTTGCTTTATTGATAAATGAAGTGAGTGAGAGTCTACCCAGGTGGAGAGGCACCAGGCTGTGGGCAGTGGTGAGAAGGGGAGATGCTAGCATGGCTTTGCATTCACCCCAAGAAGTTTGTCGTGCAGTGTTCAGACCTTAAAAGGCACAGTTATGTTGTTGTTGTTATTATTTTTAAGTGTGCTCTGCCCCTTCCTGCATTTTATTTTACTTTTTGTGTCACTCATGCGTCAATCTGGTAATTCTCGCTTCCTTGGGATGAGGGCCTATGGCTTACAGAGTGCTGTGTCTCCAACCTGCCCCATCAGCCCTGCAGGCGCAGAGTGACCGCTGGCCGAGGGCTTCCTGAACGGAGACTACAGCTCTGTCCCCATGGGTCCGTTCAGGGCTGACAGCCTGCGGCTGACTGTTCACACAGAGCCCCTGAGACCTGGTTTTGGTGCCCAGATGCCACCCTCTGATGGGTACCCGTGAGGTTTCATCCACTCGGACCCTGTCCCCTGCTTCAGTCTGGCATCCTTTTTCTTTTTAAACGTTGAGCTATGGTTATTTTTAACTCCGAGGATGTAGACGACCCTGCCCGCCTCCCCCAGTCGGACCGCGGGTGCAGGAGGCCCGTGTTCCCGGCTGGCCGTGCAGCCTTCCTGCCCGCGCTCGCTCGGCAGCACCTCGAGATGCGGCCCCCGGCCGGGGCGGGACCCACACGCACACGGGGGGCCGGCCTGTCACTGGCTCTGGGAGGTGCTCTGGGGCCTGGCTGCAGAGCTTGGCTGCTGACTTCGTGGAACGATATTCCTGAGAGCGAGGCAGGTTGCACCCAACCCCAGTTCTTCTGGTGGCCCCACCTGGGGAATGACGACAGCGACGTGACCAGTACAGCAGCAGCTGGTGGCATTTGGCCTTTTTTCAGGCGCTTTGGGGTGGGTTGTGGACGGGTGATGGAGTGAACCTGCTTCTCCTGGTGTCTGGGCCGTTTCTGGGGAGGACGCTGATCCGCTCACCTTGGGTGGCTGGGTTAACTCAGGGCCTTTTGAGTCTCACCTGGATCTGCCCAGAGCCCGCAGAAGGTTCTGGAAGAGTCCACCAGGGCTTGTAAGGCACCTTTCCTGTAAGCCGGTGAGTCTGGTCGGCCATGTCATTTCCTCTTTAACCCCCTTAGGGCTTTGCTCTGAGCACAGGAGGCCCCATGTCACATCCAGAGTGTGCAGAAGGAAGTGGAGATGGCTTGCAAATGAGGTGCCCCCCCTTCTCCCGCCTCCGCAGCCTGCAAAGACGTCAAAAAGCTCACGGCCCAGCGAGCAGCCGCTCCCCCGAGCTGCTCACAGGCACCCCAAGAAATCAAAGAGCTCATGGCCCAGCAAGCAGCCGCTCCCCCGAGCTGCTCACAGGCGCCCCGCGGCCATTCGTAAGTAACTCAGAGCAGAGTGCCCGGGCTTCGCGTGGACATAGGGCCTCGGGGACCCTTCCTTCTTGCAGGAGCCTCGTGCCCCTCCCAAGCGCCCGCAGTCTGCTGCTCTCCGCGTTTCTGCGGACGGGTGGCCGTCGTCACACGTGGTGGCTGCCCCTCCGAGATGCTACAGCCGATGGCCAGGGCTATCTGAGTAGAGTTTTTTTCTGCCCTTGAGAGCCCCCAGGAGGGGGTTCAGGTGCACCCCATTACGACAGACCCGTCAGGCAGCCGGGTCCCCGGGGGGTTTTGTGCGGGCAGGGGCCGGCGTTTTGAGCACGTGGCAGAGCTTGCAGTGTGGACAGAGCTTGTGGAGGCTGAAGGCTTGTAGCAGGTGGGTCAGCCCGTCTGATCCGTTTCTACACCAGACCCCGTGAGAGAGGTGAGTGGATGTGACTCGGTCGGATTCAGGGAGTGAAGCCTGGTGTGTGCGCTGAGGTCAGGCCGTGACCCCTGAGTGGGTGGCAGGCGGGAAACTGTGGCTCTCGTGTCCCCAACAGTTCTTCAGAGCGCCTGGGCCACCTCTAGTGTTTGTTTCAGTGTGGTCTTTGTGGTACTTTTTTGAGCCACCAGCCCCCAAGCCCCTGCGTTAGAGAGATCACCCCTCCCAGCCGTGTCCCAAGTGTGGGCTTCTGAGAGATGGCACCCCCTCCGCGCGGCGGCCTGGGGGTTCCGTGAGCGCCGCCCCGGCATGCGGCCGCCTAGAACAGGAATGCGCTTCCTGCCCGCGGTTCGGGAGCCGTGCGCGCAGCCTGGGCGGGGCTGGGTCATCTCGCAGGAGCTGTCGGCGGCCTGTGTCGCTGCCCGTGGGCCCCGAGAGTCCGCAGGCGTTCGGAAAGGGCGAGGATGTCCTTGGTGCAGGAGGTGGGAGGTGAAAGCTGGTGAGTGACTCACTGCCTGGTCCTCCCAGAGACTCCTGAACGCAGGATCTTGTTCGTGTCACCAAAAGACACCGAGGTGCCCCGTGCACTGAAGGGCCGAGCTTGGAAAATGGACTCGTGCGAATACCCCCATCCCCGCCCCATAGATCCGTTGGAGAGGGGGGCGGGTTCTGCACCCCGCCCCCCACGGCGTTGCCTGCCTCCCACTCGGCTGTGTGGAAGGTCGCAGCTGAGGCTCTTGATGGCAGCGACTGAGGGACTTGGCCTTTGCCGTTGTCTGGTTTCCTGAGACCTAGGACACTGCAGGGCAGGGCTGGGCAGGGCTGGGCAGGCCACCCACGCACGGCGGCCCCGAGCGGCTGGCGCAGAGCAGCCGTCAGCTCTCGCCCTCCTGTCCTTGCTCACGCTCCCACAGCACCTTCGGACCTGCTGTGGCGTCCCCTGCTCCCGCGGGTGCCCGTCTGCGTGTCACGGGGGAGGAAGCGGAGGCTCAGAGGGAGGCAGAGCGCCCCGGCCGGCCCCCACCGCTGGCGTGCGTGCCCACGAGGCCGGCCCAGCCTCCCGTTGGACAGGTGAGGGGACCGAGGCCCCGTGAGGGGAAGGGACCCGGCCAGTGGGGCCACGCTGCCCAGCGGCAGAGCCAGCGTCAGGAGCCGTGTGTCCTGCGTCGTCTTCTTTACACCGGCCACACATCCTCTTGGCCGGGCAGGCTTCTCCATTCTTGCTAAAAAAAAATAAGTATTTGGTTTTTGATCATGGTTTGAGAAAATTCGCCGTCCTTGAAAACAGGTCTTACTGAAGAGCAGGTCATGGTCATCTTAGGCTAAGTGGCTTAACATTTCAGTGGATTATGCCTGGGGCCCCTCGCCCTGTCTCACCGTCCTTCCCTCCGCCCTTCTGTCCCCGCCCGGCGTGGAGGAGGTGGTGGCGGCCAGCCCCGTGCTCGGTCCGGTCCGTAAGTACTGGTTCTCCCCTCCTGTCTCCCGGCCATCGTGGCCTCCGCTCTGGTCCACAGCACACCCTTCTTTCGAAGCGCTGGGTGGGTTAAAGCGACGGGAACGCAGGCGAGAACGGCGGGAGGGCTCGCAGGAAGCGCGTCTGTCCGTCACGTCACTCCCCGTCGGTAGATGAGCTGCCGACGAGCCGCGCACGCAGACACAGCAGCATCGGCTGTCTTGTCCCCCCGGCCAGATTTGGTTTGGCTCTGGACCTCAGCACATTTCACGTCCCCGAGTCATGGCGTCGCTCGCTCCCCTTCCTCTCGGAATGTTATTAGCTTAAAAACAGACAGACAGACAGACAGACAGAAAACCCCCCGGGACACGGTGGGAGCGACTGTGAAGTCCCAGAGAACAGAGTCCTGACCGGGGACCACAGCTCATCTCACCGTTCTGCTTTCTTCCTCCATTAAGAGAGTCTTAGAAGGAGTCTGGGCCGCTTGGGTCAGCGAAGGCACGGGGGGTGGGTCCCTTTGTGGCCAGGCAATGCGACTGCCACTTCTTCCCCACACGTGGGCCCGCGGTGGCCTTCGAGGACCAGGCCAGGGAGTAGGTGTTCATCCAGTTACTGGAGAAAACACCTCGAGGACACACCTTTCTCTGGGCCGAGGCCTAAGGGACAGGCGAGCATGTCCGCTCTAAAGCAGGTGCTTTACTCCCGCAGCGAGAAAGCGTCGCCTACCCCTGAGAGTCAGACGCGGCCAGGTGCCAGCTGTGACCTCCGTCGGGTCATTCGCCCTCTCTGAGCCCCGTTTCCTCACCGGTCCCATGCAGAAGGGAGCCGCAGTGAGTGTGACTCCGGGTGGGATCTGAATGTCCTGTCCGGAGGCCCATCCCTGGGGAGGGGCATGTGGAGGATCCAGCACGTCCCCTGCCCCCAGGAGCTCGGGCTGCGGCGGCAAAGAGTGAGCTTCCTTAGACAGTGTACGAGCCTCTCGTAAGGGCCCGCCCGGAATTGTGTTCACCTGCGGACGTCAGGACATCTGGGGACGTCCTGTAAGGTGACAGCCTTGACAAAGGGAGAGAGCGAGCTGAGCCGGTCTGCGGAGCCCGGCCGGGCCCTCCAGCTCCTCCTCCAGGGCCTGCCGGGGCTGAGACCGCGGCTTGGGACTCGGAGTCCAGCGCTCTCTCCCGGCTGTGTTGTTGACTCTGCAGACAGACTTCGAGCGGGTTCCCGCTGTGGGGAGGCTCTGTGCTAAGTCCAGAGGACAGCGAAGTCGGGTCCATACCCAGACTAGCCCTGTGGCGTGGAGGGTTCCACATGGACACCCTGGGAATGGACTTGGAGGGAGGGCAGGGAGGTGGTGAGGGGGGCACAGATCGGGCTGGCGTAGCAGGAAGCCAGCGTAACCCCCCACCCCCGGCTGGGAGCACCCTGCTCCCCTGGGAGGCACACGTGTGTGGTGAAGGACGGAAAGTGTCGCTATGTCACACCCCCACCCTCTCCGAGATGCCCCCTCGCCTGCCTCCTCCCTGCCTGCAGTGACCCCCGGGTGCTGCGTTGCAGCAGTAGGTTCCAGAAGGTCGACGTGTGGCCTGGGCGGCCTCGGGACGTGCTGTCGAGAGGGGCGTGTCGCAAACCCAGCCTCCGCGCCTCGGCTTCCCGGCGATCGAGCTGAGAAATCAGATACAGGATAACGATGGTGACACCGCAGATCCTGGAGTCGCCGGGGAGGCGGTGAAGACAGAGACGTTGCAACGACTCAGTAGCCGTGGCCTGAGTCCGTGTTTTACCTTTTACAGCTGGGTGACCGTGGGCCTGGGCAAGATTGTCCCTATGTGAACTGGGGTAACGGTGGCGCCCTCACGTAGGGATGCCCTGAAGTGCCTAAGCTGAGGGCTGTACGCCACGGCTGTTGTTGCTTCATCCCTGCCCTGGGAAAGGGCAGGCTGCGTGTCACCTGTGACTTCTGTAAATACAAACCAGGAAGATGCTAGGAACACAGTCGACAGATACGTAGTATTTTCTGGGTGGTGCCTCTGTTGTGCAGGTTCCTTAGATCCGTGATGTTTGGTGCTGAGCGTGCCGTTGGTGTTTCAAGTATCGATCGAAGAGGTTTTATGTGTCTGTTTTTCGGACTGCATTGAAGGTGGTGGAGGGACGCCTGTGTTTTATCAGTGAATTTTCAGTAGGATCTGAAGACCGGAAACCCGGGCCGAGGGAGTGAGTTTAAATGTCCCACCGCAGGCTGGGAAACACTCCTTCTCCGGGCACGTCCTCCTGTCAAAACTCCAGACTCTCTCAGCAATATCAGCTCGGTCGGGGAAGGTATGGGCTCTTGACAAAGTTCGTAGGCAGCTTTTCGCTTTTACCTTTTCAACTCGGATGACTTAGCTCTCAAAACAGCAAGCAGAGGCTTCCCCGGGCAGGTTAAGCTCCCTTCTCTCGGGGGATACGAACTTGACTGCTGGCCACTGGGCTCAGCCCCCATCTCAGCCCGCCTGCTGGTTTGTGACAGGACCTGGCAGAAGGCAGCTCGACCCTCTAAGACATGCACCCCCCTCCCCCACTCCGTGTTCACGAATTTGCTTCTGGAGCCTGCCTGCAGGTCGCTTTCGTCACACCGGCTGGAGTTACGAGAGTTTAAAAAGCGCAGGCGGCCTTCTCGAAAACCTTGCAGGATTTCTGTTTTGCTCCCATTTCCGCTGCTTTAATGGGAGAGGGAAATGGAAGCTCCGAGAGGAATGACTTCCTGCGGGAGCCATCAGGAAAACTGCTGTCGGGGGCCAAGGTCATGTTCAGCTTGTGCTTTGGGTCCTGTGTGTGTGGGGTGGTGAGGGATGCTGCTGGAGAACTCGTTCGCACAAGTGCTAAGCACGGGAGATAGCGACACACAGGAGAAGTGTAATTAATTGTTCTGAAGATCTCCAGTGCGGGCTGTTTCGTGTTTAAGGGGTAGCCCATCAGAAGCCTCGGGGAAACTTAGGAGTGATGCAGAGTTTTGGAAGTTGCCTAACATTTCTGTATGTGTAAATAAATGCGTGTAGCAGGGTTTCCCTTTGCCAGAAGCCGAGTCTCGGAACCACAGTGATATCAGACAGCTGGGTTCAAGGGTCACCCTTGAAAGAAGGCACACTGACGAAAGCAAGAAGCTTTCACGTTAGGAAAGCTGTGTGTGAGAGAGCAAAGCCGGGCCCCGTCCTCTGTGGTGTCAGAGTGGCCGAGGAGGCTGAGCTGGAGCCTCATCTTGCCCTCAAGATCCTGGTGGCCCTAGGATCTTGGGCAAATGCTTTATGTATTTCCTTGGAGCCTCGGTCTTCTCATCTGGAAAGCGGGAACAGAACTGACCGCAGTGCCCATTCATACATTCATAAGGAACGCGAGGTCGTTACGTGGGAAGAGCCTGCCCGTGGTGGGTGCCCGGAGGTGGGAGGTGGTGGCCGGGAGTGTGCCGTGCAGGGCACGGGGGGGGGGGGGGGGGGGGGGGGGGGGGGGGGGGGGGGGGGGGGGGGGGGGGGGGGGGGGGGGGGGGGGGGGGGGGGGGGGGGGGGGGGGGGGGGGCAGAGGTGGCTCTGGTGCTGGGTGCCGTGGTGCTGCATCGAGGTGCTGACTGCGGGCAGTGACGCTCTGTGCCCTCGGACTGTCAGTGTTTGCCCTCCCGCCCTGCAGACCTGCTCTGGGCCCAGTGCCGGGGAGCTCGGGGCCGCCCCTGGGGCATGGCAGGGCCCTCTGCCACCATGTCTGCAGCCAGGGAAGGGGGTTCGTGGGTCAGCAGAAAGTCTGACTTTGCCTTTTGCTCTGTCAGTGGAAATCCTGGTGAGGATGAGTCAGTGAGTGGAGGCTCAGGGGTGGGAACCAGAGAGTGTGTGTGTCCCCCTTGAATAGGCTGGCCACCTGCTGAGGGGAGACTCTTAACAACCCCCCGCAACTTGCCTCCCGTGGACAGCAGGCACCAGATAGATGTGTGGGTGACAGGACGGGGGGGGGGCTCAGCAGAAAGGTGGGAGTAAGTGGGACAGGGCAGGGACAATACAAGATTTAAATACAGGTCAGGGAGACTGGGGACGACAGGCCAGGAGGATGTCGACAGAGGTGCCAACCGCAGCGGCTGCTTGTGCAAAAGGGAGGGGCACACCCCCCTGGGGCCATTCTTGGGCCATATTCCTCTTGCACATCATTTTTTTAATCTAAATTTCCCGGCAGCTTCTAGAGCAAAAGTATTATCACTTTCATTTTAAAGATGAGGAAACAAGTCGAGTCACTTGCTGAAGGGGACGGCCAGGCCTGCCCTGTCCTGCAGCACCTGTCCTCCCCCCGCCGTCCACGGCCCGTGGTGTGGGTAGCAGCGGCCACCTGGGCTTCTTTAAAAAAAAAAAAAAAATTTTTTTTTTCTTTTTACATGACATGCCACACAGGTCACTCTTGTGGTGTTCAGCTTTCTGTGTTTTTGACACATGCGTAGACGGAGTGGTGGTTCTTGATTTCGGTTTTTGATTTTGCAGTCGTTGTAAACTCACAGGTAGTGGTAGAGTACTAGAGAAGTCCTGAGCACCCCAGTTACTCAGTTTCCCCCCGAGAGCACCTAATCTCCCGCAGACGCGAAGCTCAGTGTCACGAGCAGAAAACAGACGCCGATGCAGTCAGATAGAGCATCACCCACCGCAAGGATCCCTGCGGGTGCTGAGCGTGACCACGCCCTCCTCCTCCTCCCTCCCGCACCGACACCCCGATCCCAGAACCCCACCTCGAAACCCCAGCAACCGCCAACCTGCTCTCCACTTCTATAATTTGTCCATTTCACGAATGGCATGTAAATGGTCTTCGGCCACAGTTGCTCGAGTGGGCTTTGGAAGGATGCGTTTGGGATGGAGCGGCAGGCCAGGAGGCGGGGGCCGGGCTGCAGGTGGACGCTGGTGGTAGGCATCGGGCTGGGGCCTGGTCCACTTGGGTTCAGACACAAGCTCACACCTTATACGCCGGGCAGGCTGCTGCTTCCGTCTGTATAAAGGGGGTAATTGAGCCTGACCTGTAGCCGATGTGTATACAGCACCTGGTACACAGTAGGTGCTCAGCGGATAGAAGCTGCTCTTCATATGGTTTAAGAGAAAACCCACCAGGCCAGAGCAGGGTGTGCGCCCCAAAGGTGGCCTTGGGAAGCCTTTATTTACCTTGCCACTGTGCGCTCTGGGGTACCTCCTTTTCGCCTCAGGCGGAGCCATGCACCCCGCTGTCCTTTCAGAGGCTGAGCCCCTGGCTTCTTCCTGTGCAGAGCCTGGCCCTGTTTACAGACCGGGCTCTAGGTCCCCACGGGCACCGGCAGGCCCCACGGACCTGGCCAGGCCGGGGCCGCGGAGGGAAGGAATCCCAGCGGATTCCAGATTGTGCAGGCTCCGCTGGTCTCGATTTGCCGCGCGGGGTCTGAGAATGTGCCAGACCACTGTCGTGGTGGCTGGGATGGAGCCTAGTTCCAGAGCTGTGTATTGAGCTCCGACTGTACTCTAGGCACCTGTGCTAGGTCCAGGTGTCACGCAACCAAGACCAGAGCAGCGAATTCCAGCCCCCTGGGGAGTGGCCTGTGGCCTCGTGATGAAGTCTGCATTCAGCTCAGTTCAGAACGCTTAGTCGGGTCTGAATCTGGCTTTCCAGATCTTTGTCCCTGCTGCTGCCACTGGCCGTGTCCCCTGTGCTCCAGCTACCAGTGTGCGCGCATGCGCCATCCCCCATGCGCTGTAGACCAGTGCGCATGCGCCATCCCCCACATACCATGGACCAGTGCGCGCCCCATCCCCCACGCGCCGTGGACTGGAGTGCGCCCCATCCCCCACGCGCTGTGGACCGGTGCGCGCCCCATCCCCCACGTGCCGTGGACCTGTGCGTGCGCCCGATCCCCCACACACCGTGGACCGGTGCGCGCCCCATCCCCCACGCGCTGTGGACCTGTGCGTGCGCCCGATCCCCCACACACCGTGGACCGGTGCATGCTCCATCCCCCACACACCGTGGACCGGTGTGCGCCCCATCCCCCACACGCCATGGGTGGGGCAGGCTGCTGTGCTTTGCTCACGCTCTTCCCTCTGTCTCCGTGCCTCTTCCCTTCCTGCTGAAATCGTTCCTGTTTTTTTTTCTAATCAAAAGAGAGGTATTGCGGACACTGGATGAACTTATTCGAACAGCACATAAGGCCCTGCGATCAAAACGCCTGCTGCCACCCCAGAACCGTAGCCCCTTCCTTGAGGCCGCCATGGTTATGGGACCTGCTGCCCTGGTCCCTGGCTGTTCCCACGTCTCGGTGTGTCTCCGAGGACGTTCGTAGCTGTACCGTTGGAACTGCCTCGTTGGCAGTGTGAAGGTGACACAGTATTCCCGTGCATGCCACGCCACGACTTATGTCACCCGCCCCCTGCTGACGGGCATCTGGGCTGTCCCCACTGCCGGGCTCCTGCTGGACGCCACTGGCCCCTGTGCAGAGGGTTCCGCTCACCACTCAGCCCCAGCGGCCCCTCCCGCCCTCCTCAGTGGATGTAGTGTCTGCGTTCACGGCATTGTCTGTCCATGACCCCTAAGGACAGGGACTGTGCTGGACCCTTTCAGTGTCCGCCGTGTTTGCTCCGGTATTCACCGCCCTGCTGCCCCTGTGGGCCTCGGGGTCTTGTAGGGGCTCCAGTGGGGACGGAGCTGTGCGAGCCGGGACGCCATGGTCCAGCGTCGGGCTTGGTGCCTGGTGGCTGCATCAGGTGCACGAATGTGTTTCCATGGCAACAGACTTTTCACAGCATCATCCTTACTGGCCACCTACCAGAGGGATGGGCCACAATCTAGCCAGTCCCCTCCTGATGAAATTTAGCTTCAAAAATGTCTGATGAAGTTTCCCTTGTAAGAAATGTTAGAGGACAGATGCTTGGGTGTCCAATGCTGAGAAAGGAGGGGGCCCCACAGACTCCCCCCTCAGACGAGTGACAGTAGCTGCTGCTTACCGAGCCCGTCCCAACGTGAGCTGGGGCTTCTCGCCAAGCCAAGGGCTTGAGCTCTGTTTTCATAGGACACAGTAACCCTCTGAGTCAGTCACTGCTGTCCCTGTTTCAGAGAGGGACACTGAGGCTCAGAGACTAAGTGACTTGGCGAAGGTCACTCAGATGTGCATTTCAAGAGCTGGGATTCCAAACCAGGTGTGCTTGGCTCTGACCTGGGCTTGTGACCACCAACTATAAGCCCCCCGCCTGGTTAGGGAAGACGGAAAAGGGGGAAGGGCAGGTCACCCCCACCCCCAGGCCTGGGGCCAACAGCTGGCTGCCTCAGAATGGGATGGAGGGCACACTCAGGAAGAAGAAGACGGCCACCATCAGGCTTCACCCCCGCCACCGACGTGGCATAAAGGCTCCTTTTGAAGGGACAGTCCACGAGCACCCCTCTGGGCGCTCTCCTGCCTGGCATGCTCCAGCCTGCTCCCAAGCCGAGGGTCCAGGGGCTGGTGGCCACTTCCGGCTCCGCCGTCTGGCCACGGCTCGGAGGAGTGGTCTGAACCTCTTTCCTCGGGCAGATCACTTGTGGGCAGAACGCGTCGCTTCTGGATGGACGTGTCGAACCTGCGAGCCAGCTGCTGGTGGAGCCGGGGGCCGTGGGCTGCCCGGGGCCCCCTGCCCCAGCAGTCTGGCCCTCAACACCATATTGATTTTCCTCCTCCCTGTCCCTGCCTTTGCACTTTGGTTGAACCTCGTTCTCAAAGAGCAGTGGAAGGTAATTTTCCTGTGCTCGCCAGCTGGCCCAGAATTGAGCAATTTCAATAACACCCACTGTAAAATCTAATCGAAGTAAACAGGAAAATAGGATTTTACGATCTGGATGGTGAGTAAAGACCGGGGTGCAATTAATTTTTGCACGGAGC